>RXON01000185.1:0-58265 GCA_009667805.1 Leptobrachium leishanense
TCACTGAAGTTATTTTTGACGGATGTAGGAGGGAAAAATAAATTACAATGAAAAAACATTCTGTCCGTCAAAAATGCTGGACGTATAAATGCAGTCCGTCTGACCATGCTCCATCACTCACACACAAAGCTATGCGGACGTTGTGGACGTGGCGCACTCCGCACGTCCGTTCTAGCAGTATTATGTTCTTGCCTAACCTGCGTCCGTTTGCAGCGTCCGTCATGCGTCCGCAGTTCAGTGCGGACGTACTTCATGTGTCAGGCTCCAATGGACTTTCTTTCATGCTATCACGGACGTACTTTTAGGCGCAATCACGGACGTGAACACTACGCTCGTCTGACCTCAGCCTTAGTCAACTAAAATAAAACCAAAAAACCACCTTCTCTTATTTGAAATCTGCCTAAATTCCTTTGTACAGCGCTACTAAACCTGTAGGCGCTTTCCTTTAAACTTTCACTCAAATCCTTCAGCTTTATATCACTTCATCCTCTTAGATTCCAAACAACTAAACATGAACCTACATATATATTCCATTATACAAGTTACAAAACTGTAAATGATCTCAGTCAGCCATTTTGGCAAAACCTATAACCTATATTAAGGTGCGGTCAATCCCTTAGTGCTGGACTCAAACAAAGACCAGAGGAAAATAACCGACCACGCCTCTCTTGGGAAAATGTACAACTTTGAGCCCATCACCTTGATACACTACTTTTTTTATATATATATCATACATCAATTTATAATCCATTTACAGTAAATCCAGCTCCCATAATTACTTTCTTCTGTTCCACTACTGTACGCACGCCGAAGCACTCAAACCGCGCCCAATTCCACAACAGTTACAGTTTTATAAAGCACTAACAGCTCCAGAATTCAACTGCTACTACAGTCATTCAAGGCATTAGACACATGTCATTTGTATATACTGTTCAATTATCCCAAATAGATACTCACAGAACAACAAAAATAACTACATATTCCATTATCCAACTTGCACTGCTAAAAGACTACTAGCATTCAAAGAAAAAAAAATCCTTATACAAACACATAATAACATTATACATTACAAATAAAGAGGTTTTTTTAATTAAATAAAAAAAGAACAAAGAGAGAAAAAATGAATGTATGAGAAAGAGAAAAAAAGTTAGCAGGCGCTTTTGAAAGTCACTGTAAAAGTAAAGCCCTATTGTCTCCATTTCCTTTTTTTTTTTTTACACGAGGCAAGGCAGTAATGACACAGAAACAAAGAAACCTGGTTTACGAAAAGCAGTCCCTATACATAAATTACATATAAAAAACATAATATCAAAACTACGAAATACAAAACATCAAAGATAAACACATACATTAATAGTTAGTAAAGACAAACATTTAAATAAACAGACGCAATCAATGGCCAGAAACAAAATAAAAAATAAAACAAAAACAAACATGCAATCTGAAAGAAAAAACAGTTAGCAAATCCTTTAGAATCAGCGCGCAAACACATGCAGCAAAAAAATAAAGGAAAAAATGGCAGAAGCGCGCAAGAAAATAAAAATAAAAAATTAAGAGGAAAAAAAACTCTCTCAATGGGAGATTAAATCAGTTGATATATAAGAAGAAAATCTAAATCAGTTAAAATAAAATTCTCACAATTACAAGATATGGACAACCCAGAAACACCAGAATTGAAGTACAAGATAGACATAGAACGGAGACAAAACAACTAGAAACATCTCGTTTCTTTTTTTATGAGTTCAATTTCCAGCATATACAAATACTCAACACAGCGGGCGAGTTCAAACACACGTGAGGTCCTCAAACGATTTTCCTTTGCTACAATACATAAAATGACAAAAACAAATCAAGACAAAGAGACCAACCTGGCACCAAAAAAAAAAAAATTCAAAAAAAAAATCAACAAGCTCTGAACCATAGCTTTAACTTCAAGGAAAATAAACAAAAACCAAGCCTGGAGGCAGGTTCGCAAAATCTGAACAAGCAAATGTAAGAATACATTCAAATGTAAAGATACACTTAAATATAAGGATACATCTGAATGGCAAATCCCACTTCAGACAACAACTGAAAAATTCTATTATTCATTATAATTACCATAAACCTTTTCCAAGTTTCTTCTTATATATCAAAACCAAAATAAGAGCTGCGCTACGCCATGGCGGAGACCCCCAAAAAGAATCAATCACAAAACTGTATTGGTCTTTCTCAGAAGTCTAGCTTTCCTCGTTAAGCCAGATCTATTTATTAAAATACACAGAATTTATAGCCAATCAGTGTACAGATACATTACAACAAAGTTTAGCCACTCAGTTAACTTACTACCATATATGGTTCACGAGACCCTTTTCCCATCTTCCCGCTTCTGCGCACATTTTCCTGCACTGAACATAACAGGAAATCGGCCACAGCTCATATCCTATAGAAGGAACAACGGTCTATGCAGTATTGACACTAACAAAAATGGAGGGGGGGAATTTCACAGCCCATTTATAAGAACCGGCTTTTTAAGACTAAATATTTATTATATTTACAGGAAATTAAAATCTAACAATTTTCTCATGTTCAGTAAGATTAACCTTTGTTCTAAAACATTTCTCACATTCGGAACATGCAAATGGCTTCTCTCCTGTATGAATTCTCTCGTGTTTAATAAGATCAGCCTTTAATCTAAAACTTTTCTCACATTTAGAACATGGAAAAGGCTTCTCTCCTGTATGAATTCTCTCATGTGAAGTAAGCTCACCCTTTGTTCTAAAACATTTACCACATTTAGAACATGCAAACATCTTGTCTCCTACGTGAACTCTCCTGTAGTTACCATTACTTGAATTTGTGTGTAAACATTCCGCACTTTCAGGGCATTGAAATGTTTTTGTTCCAATATGAGCTGTGTGAGTTCGGAGAAGTTCTGACCCACAAGACACAGAATTTGTAAATTCAGAATGAACCATAATGTCTGAATAATATTCATTTTTTTGGACAGTCCCATGTGAAAGCTTGGAACTCTCTGGTTCTTTTTGGTTTTCTTGGAAATTCAGAGTTTCATCTTTGATTATTTCCTCTTGCTTTACTGACAGAGGCTTCATGAGGTTTTCTTCAACATATGATACCGATTCTTCATAAATTATTCCTGCAGACATTTTCAGACTCTTGCTGTAATCCTGCAAAAGAATACAGTTTCTAGTAGCGGTATAGACTTTGTCTAATAACTTGAAGGTTGGGCGGGTTTGGTCATTATGCTGATGGTATCTCACCCCTCAATTCCAGTAGTGTCAGGCAGCCACAGAAAGAAGAAGAAAATGAGCAGGGGCATAAGTAATGAAGGAGAAGGGCAGTAATGGAGGTGACAAAGACATCACCTCCCCTTTAGGTGCCGATGCAAATTTAAACGGCTCCAACAGGTACCAGAGAAAAACCCTCTCCTTTTAAGTCTATTTTGGCGTCGTGTTTCAGAGGGGTGAGAGGTTCAGGATTTTCAACACTCGCGTGTGCAGCCCTTTACCCTAGGGTGTGACACATGGAACATTTATTAATTTAAAATCATGTTTAGAAGGTTTTGCACAAAGTGCACTTTTTTTCAATAGAAATAACAAGCCTGTATATAGAGATAGTCAGATATTATGCTATTCATCATGAACCAGATAAATATAAAATGTCAATGTAGGAGATGAAAGAGGACCTCTTCACCCACCATTAGGGTGTGTCTGGGCACACTAAGCACACCCCCTGTGCACGCCTATGGTTTCCAATTTGTCACGATTGATTGAGGCTCACTAGTGCTTTATATCCACCCCAGACATTTAACCTCTTGTCTGGCAAAGATTCAACTCTTTCCTGAAACATTTAACCCTTTACTTACTAATAGGGCACAAATAACCCATTCCCTGCCAGAAAGCTCCATATCAGTGATTGTGGTCAGGGGGTGATTGTCACACAGGGGCTTCTTATAGACCAGTGTTTCCCAAACCTGTCCACGACCCTCCACGTCTCCAGGTTTGCAGGATATCTGAAGCACAGCACAGGTGATATGATTTACTGCTCAGTGATTGCAGGATTCAGTCTGTATTTCCCCGAGGTGATCTGCAAAATCTGGTCTGGTTGAGGGTCCCGAGGACAGGTCTGGGAAACACTGTTATAGCCTATGCATGGCCTTATTCCCATGGCTGGGAGACGTTTCATTGCTGAATTCACACACCTCATTATACAGCGGATACAGCTTATAATCAGCAATATATGCATTTACTTACAAGACGCCGCTCCCTCCCAGGACCCTCAGCCTGGATCTCCTCTCTGGATTCACCAGGCGGATCTGCCGCCTCACAGGACTCAGGACACAAAGGACCAAGGTGATGGAGCTACATGGGATAAAGGAGAGGCAGGAGTTACATACAGTTGTGTTCAAAATTATTCAACCCCCACTGAAATTGAGTTTTTTGGCCAGTTTGACATTGATTTTCATCATTCAGTCATCTTGCTTACAATTAAATCAAAGAGGCACGTGTAGGTCAGACAAATATAACATAACATTTATAATGAAATAACCACAAATGTCTTTTCTGTGCTCACATCATTATCAGTTTTATTCAACCCCCAAGTGACATTCAATCTTAGTACTTAGTACAACATCCTTTTACAGTTATAACAGCTTTTAAACGTGAAGCATAGCTTGACACAAGTGTCTTGCAGCGATCTACGGGTATCTTCGCCCATTCGTCATGGGCAAAAGCCTCCAGTTCAGTCACATTCTTAGGCTTGCGCACTGCAACTGCTTTCTTTAAGTCCCACCAGAGGTTCTCAATCGGATTTAAGTCAGGTGACTGCGATGGCCACTCCAAAATGTTCCAGCCTTTAATCTGCAACCATGCTCTAGTGGACTTGGAGGTATGCTTGGGATCATTGTCCTGTTGAAAGGTCCAACGTCTCCCAAGCCTCAGGTTTGTGACGGACTGCATCACATTGTCATCCAATGTCTCCTGGTACTGAAGAGAATTCATGGTACCTTGCACACGCTGAAGCTTGCCTGTAACTGCAGAAGCAAAACAGCCCCAAAGCATGATTGACCCCCCGCCATGCTTCACAGTAGGCAAGGTGTTCTTTTCTTCATAGGCCTTGTTCTTCCTCCTCCAAACATAGCGTTGATCCATGGGCCCAAACAGTTCTAATTTTGTTTCATCAGTCCACAGAACACTATCCCAAAACGTCTGTGGTTTGTCCACATGACTTTTGGCATACTGCAGTCGACGCTTCTTATTCTTTGGAGACAGCAAGGGGGTGTGCCTGGGAGTTCTGGCATGGAGGCCTTCATTACGCAGTGTGCGCCGTATTGTCTGAGCTGAAACGTCAGTACCCACATCTGACAAATCTTTTCTCAATTCCTCTGCAGTCACACGGGGACTTTTCTCCACTCTACGCTTCAGGTAGCGCACAGCAGTCAAAGTCAGCATCTTCTTTCTGCCACGACCAGGTAGCGTTTCAACAGTGCCCTTTGCCTTGAATTTGCGAATGATGCTTCCTATGGTCTCTCTTGGTATGTTTAACATCTTTGCAATCTTCTTATAGCCATTGCCCTTCCTGTGAAGAGTAATCACCTCTTCTCTTGTCTTCCTGGACCATTCTCTTTACTTCACCATGTTTGTAACCACACCAGTAAATGTCTAGAAGGAGCTGAGTATCACAGTCATTTTAAAGCTGCCTAATTGGTGCTTATTATGCTTTATTGCTGCTCCGTGACATCCACAGGTGTTTTCAATACCTGATTGAAAACACTTGAATGAACCTCTGTTCTTCAGAGTGGTAGTCTTTAAGGGGTTGAATAATTGTGTCAATTAGACATGTGCATTCGTTTTAGTACTAAAACGATTTAGTCTGAATTTTGGATAATTTAGTTTTAGTACGACTCAAGAGATACGAAACTGCTCAGTACAAAAAACGAAAGAAACTAAAATAAAATGCACTACATTTTAGTTTCAGTCCTTTTTGTGATATTACATTGATGCGTGAAGGAGACCAGTATTGAACACAACATCGCAAAGCTACAGAAAAGGTTTGTATGTGTAATCCTTCCCAACCCCTACCTGAAAATCTGACAGTGATAGAGTTCCAGAATACTCACTTGCAGCACAGACAGCCAGCACAGGAGAGGAAACCTTTACTTAACCCTTGCATGTCTATGAGGCAGACAAGATGATAAAAGCAGCTGGAGAAGGAAAACATTCAAATAAGTCACACTGAAAGCTAATGACAGAGGAGGGCTGGATAGTAAAAACCCCTTTATAACAAGCAGCGCTGGGAGAAGAGAGGGACTTAATAAAACGTGTGTTATCTCCCCTCCCGCTCCAAATAATAGGGGCTTAGGTCTAATACATTTTATTTTATCCAGGAGCACTATCCCCCTTTCCTCATCTATAATACACGTTTTATAGACAGTCCCTCTCCCAGTGCTGCTTGTTATAAAGTTTTTTTTTACGTCTGATACATTTAGTATCCAGCTCTCACAGTTACTCTGTCATTATGAGACTTCAGTGTGATTTATTTGAATGTTTTCCCTGGATTTAAAGTGCTTTATTTTATTATAAAACTCAATTTGCACCAGTCATCTCTTCTCTGAGCTTTCAGACCGATTTACGCTAATATTTTGCCTCTCCCCTGCTTTTATATTCCTGTGTCTCCCCCACAGAGATACAAAGTTTAAGTAAAAGTTCCCTCTCCTGTGCTGGATAAGCATTGCATTCCGAAGTTCTGCACCCTCCACATGCCAATGCAGTAAGATGTTCTATACAGAGAGGGGCATTAATTAATGCAGGTGGATGTTGTATACATTATACAGAGAGGGGTATTAATTAATGCAGGAGGATGTTCTATACATTATACAGAGAAGAGCCTTTTTTTTAGCCCTTTAAATCCAGTGGCTGTGAGCGCTGAGATCGGCTGCTTGTTATATTATCTCTCAGTACAATGTATCAGGCTAAGCTGTTACAGTAACTGACTGTAACAGCGCTCAGAGTTTCAGTAAAACAAGGAAATAATATTGTTCTAACCTCTTATATATAAAAATATTATTTACTAGTTTTAGTGAAACTCTGAGCACTGTGATGAGCAGCAGTCAGTTATTGTAACAGCTTTGCCTGGCACATTGTGCTGAGAGTGAGTGATACTGTAACAAGCAACGATCTCAGCCCTCTGAGGAGCCACTACAATAGTAATTGTATCCACTGGTTTTCGGATGAATGATATTAGTTTTCATACTAAAGAACTGAAAACGAATTTCTTTAGCAACTAAATAAATTGCATTTTAGGACTAATCCATTAGTTCAAAATGAAATTTTGTGCTATGCACATGTCTAGTGTCAATGAAGAATTCACAAAAGAAACATTTACTACTGTATTACAAAACCAATTGATGTCATTTTAGTTGCATATGGTTCTTTAAAAAGTCCTTGTAGGATTTCATTCTGAATACAATTACAAATGTACACTAAATTCCCTAAAACCCTTTACAGCATTGGGGGTTGATTAATTTTGAACACAACTGTAAGATCCTATGATTGATAATAAAAAGTTCTGTTACAGAGAAAAGAAAAAACGCTATTAAAAAAAAGGGGGGGAAATTTTGCCCAAAAAATATCTGAAAAATGATGAAAGGGTACTAAAACAAAATCAATAAAGACTTTTTACTGCAGATTAAAATAATAAATGGTTTATTAGATATTGCATAAAAACGGGAATATTTTTAACATTGAAACCTATGGGGTTCGTCTGAATAAACCTGCTGATTGAAACCACCAAACATCAGGCATTTCACTGCCATTTCTCTGCTGTTTGGTGTTCTCTGAATAGATTAACCATTACTTCTCTATGGGGATTTGCACTGCCTTCAAACAGCACCGTACTTGCTGGCAGTTCGCCAAAATTTGTGTGTGAGCATATCACAGAGCAGTGGTGTACTTAGGAGAGTGGCGGGGGGCGGGTCGCCCCAGGTAGCAGTGATTATTGGGGTGTCATTTGGGGGTACTAGGAGGTGCCACTGTCACTCTGTGTCAGCTTTGAGCTGCGTTCTCAAACAACGAGCAGCGGAGCAGGGCGTTTGCATAAGGAATAAAATCGAATAGAATAAAAATCCCCCTCTCCTCCCTCCATAGCTCCGCCCCTGCCCGCAGCAGCTCCAGGAGAGGGGAGGGGGATGTGATTTGTGTGCAAAGAGAGAAGATGACAGTAAATGGCGGGTAAAGGGGGGGGGGTAATCAGCAGAATATGAAGCCCTGTCTGCTTACTGCTGTTTAACCCGTTCGCTGCTGAGGCATGTCACACCTCTGTGCTGAGGTCATTTTTACCGGTTTCGCTCATCATGTTCAACCGCATTTTGAAGCCTTATTTTAATATATGACCCAGACATATTATATATCGTTCTTTCCGGCAGACTCGGCAGATTCATAATAGGTCATTATTATATGTATTTTAAAACAGAAGAATCTGTGTTCTGGGCGCCACCTAGTGGTTCCTTTCACAATTGTTCATGTGTTGAGGGTTAATTAACCCCTCAAGACCTTTAAGAGTAGAAAAAAGAAAGGCAGCAATAAAACTGGAAATTGTCAATGTTTCTCACAGTAAATCAGCAGCTTGTCCGTTCCCTCGGGCTTATCCCTAGAACCCAGTTAGAAGCATAAATAGAGAAAAAATGTGGCGGGACAGGCGCTTCCTTCACAATGACAGGGATGTCCTCACTTAAATGACAGTTCTCCCCTCTGTTGGATGAGTGTAAACCTCAAACAGAACAGAAAACAAAAAAATAATGGTGCAGTATGTCAAGGCAGTATACTATTAAAATAAAGATAAGAGGATTGCACTCACATGGTGTGGTGTCTTAGTATCAGACACCAGATGTTTATAGCGGCTGGCAGAATTATGGAAGGAACGCCAGACTTCCTTGGTGGTGCTCCAACGTCTGTGGTGGTCCTCCAATCTTTGGGTACTCCAAGAGCCTTGATGTTGTTTCAGTATCCGTTCCCCTGATCCTCAGCAGCGTGTAGATCACAATCATGTGGGGTACAGCAGCCAGGAAACAGGAAGAATAGGGACAGCAAGCAAGGTATAATGGGATTTATTGTATAAAATAATTAAAATAATCTTGGTACATCCAAACGCGTTTCGCGGTATGAAGCGCTTCCTCAGTAGATGTCAATGTTTTCACAGGCCTGCTGTACCTATAAATAGTCTTTTTGGAGGTTCCAGCTGTAAGGTTAATTTAGGTTAGAGTGCTATGCACTAGAGCGAGGTTCAGCTGTAAGGTTGATCTAGACTGGAGTGCTATGCACTAGAGCGAATGATATGCAAAACCACACAGAAATGTCATGAGAGACCTGTGGCAAATTAAAAATAAAAATAAAAAAAATAAAGTGCCCAAACACATATTCTTTGATACAATCTGGTCAAAAAAGGCATTTAAAGCGTCATACATATGATAATTATGAAGCCTGCAGATAGTGCATAAATAGAGAAAAAATGTGGCGGGACAGGCGCTTCCTTCACAATGACAGGGATGTCCTCACTTAAATGACAGTTCTCCCCTCTGTTGGATGAGTGTAAACCTCAAACAGAACAGAAAACAAAAATAATGGTGCAGTATGTCAAGGCAGTATACTATTAAAATAAAGATAAGAGGATTGCACTCACATGGTGTGGTGTCTTAGTATCACCAGATGTTTATAGCGGCTGGTAGAATTATGGAAGGAACGCCAGACTTCCCTTGGTGGTTTGATTGGACGACCCATTCCAATCTTTTTCACCAAGTCTGAAAATTTGGAAGTAAACCCCAAAGGATGCATCCTCCTCTTTCCGATTGCCCGTCTATGGACCCTCCAGCACTAGCCCTTTATTAGCCATATCATCTGGCTCAAATACATAAGGGAACCTACGAAAGTCCCCCATTCTGCATATTCATGCACACAAGCACTTACTACGCATATGCACTTTCACTTTTACTTATATGCAGGCAATGACTATATTTCCTCTGTAAAGAAGATACAGTGTATTTTCACACAAAGGAACCTACAATAGTTCCCTATTTTTCGCAGTTTCGTACACATCAGCACTTACTATGCACATGCACTTTTCCGGCTAATATTTAGGCAAAGACTATATCTCCTCTTCAAAGAAGACATAATGTATTCCTACGCTTACAAGAAGCAGCACTTTAACACATAAGAACAGTCTAGCTCATCTCTATGAGTAAGGATTAGAGAAATATATCTATATGGATAGTTCATGCCCACAATCATGGTATTCAATGCTGAAGCAAGAAATAATGAATTAATTGTAGGGATATATAATGGTTTGCTTCAGTGGCCATGTATAAGCTTGATCTATCTGCTATCACCATTTTGCAATTTTGTATAGTGTCACCCGCAGTTATGGATATGGCGACTGTTCTGCAGGTTTTTTGTAACCAATTTATTCATGACATTTCTGGTATTTCTTCACATACTGTATTAAGAAGTGTGTGTTCTGGCATTATATGATTGTTTCATGCTTCACCCAAGTTTATTATATGCTGTGATTTATGTTTAGATCACAGCATATGAAGTATATGGCTATATAGATATTCCATGTCCAGAAGTAGTCCCTTATTCCGCATATTTATGCACATGAGCACTTTTTGTACATGTACACTTTCCTCGTTTATATTCTTAAAAAAAATAAAAAATATATACTGCTATTTTAAAAGCAGTAGCACCTGAATACACCAGCACCTTATAAATTCTACAATAACACTTTGAAGTAGAGAATAGCTTATCCCTGTAAGCAAGGACTAGATGAGAACATCATACAGCCATGTAGATATTCCATATCCAGAATCAGGGAATCTGAATTAAACAGAATGAACTGAATATAATGACGTATCTCTCCCACCAACAATCTGCTACATTGGCTATGTATAAATTTAACCTGTTTGTTATCACTAATTTTCTAATATGTTTTAATTATACACATCATCACCTGCAGTGATTATGACTATCTGCAGGCTTCATAATTATCATATGTATGACGCTTTAAATGCCTTTTTTGACCAGATTGTATCAAAGAATATGTGTTTGGGCACTTTATTTATTTTTATTTTTATTTTTAATTTGCCACAGGTCTCTCATGACATTTCTGTGTGGTTTTGCATATCATTCGCTCTAGTGCATAGCACTCCAGTCTAGATCAACCTTACAGCTGGAACCTCGCTCTAGTGCATAGCACTCTAACCTAAATTAACCTTACAGCTGGAACCTCCAAAAAGACTATTTATAGGTACAGCAGGCCTGTGAAAACATTGACATCTACTGAGGAAGCGGCTTCATACCGCGAAACGCGTTTGGATGTACCAAGATTATTTTAATTATTTTATACCAATAAATCCCATTATACCTTGCTTGCTGTCCCTATTCTTCCTGTTTCCTGGCTGCTGTACCCCACATGATTGTGATCTACACCGCTGCTGAGGATCAGGGGAACGGATACTGAAACAACATCAAGGCTCTTGGAGTACCCAAAGATTGGAGGACCACCACAGACGTTGGAGCACCACCAAGGGAAGTCTGGCGTTCCTTCCATAATTCTGCCAGCCGCTATAAACATCTGGTGTCTGATACTAAGACACCACACCATGTGAGTGCAATCCTCTTATCTTTATTTTAATAGTATACTGCCTTGACATACTGCACCATTATTTTTGTTTTCTGTTCTGTTTGAGGTTTACACTCATCCAACAGAGGGGAGAACTGTCATTTAAGTGAGGACATCCCTGTCATTGTGAAGGAAGCGCCTGTCCCGCCACATTTTTTCTCTATTATTATATGTATACGTCATGTCCTTTCTGTATATTATAACAAAAGATGCAATAAAATTAGAATTTTCAATCATTTACAACGTGTAAAGTGTTTTATTTTTCACATTTTAACATGTGATCGTTTGCGGTTACATTTTCTATGGGGTTGCGCTTGTTAAAAAAATTTGAAATGGGGACTCGTTACATTTTTCTGGGGGAAAATTTCGCTATTTTTAACAAACGCACCGCATACGGAAATCATTAGTGCAGCATCATTGTTCGCATAATTAAAATGGGAACAATATTGCTGCATTAACAAAAAACAAAAGAAACTTGTTAATTTTTTTATTATTATTTTCAATTTTTTTTTTTTTTAATGTTTACATGGTCATGTTTGGTATCGTTGGAAAGGCCATGCTCTGGCCGATCCAGCAATACCAAACTTTAACTCCTAGCTGCCACGATTCGGGAGATAGGGGGTTCCAATGAACTCCCTATAGCTACCATTGTGGCAGTTAGGGGGTTAACGCCAGTCATCAGGGGGCATTCCCGGAAGCTTGGCCGACATCCAAGATGTCGGCCAGCTCTGAGGAGAGGATCGCGATTCGGCGCTTTTCGGCACCGAATCGTGATCCGGCACCCAAGGGGTTAAAGACAGGCACGGTTTGGAAGGGCAGGCTGTGCCCTTCCAAACCGTGCCTGCCTTCAGCCGCAGGACTCCGGCGATCGGGAGGGAGAGAGGTCCGAAGGACCTCCCCCCCTCCCTTTCAGGCACCTCCTCCGCACTCGCGGGGGGAGGCGCCTGAAATACATGTCATCGCGCCGCCGCAATGACATCTCCCCCCCCTGTGTGCTGGGCTGACATGCAGATGTCTGCCCGCACCGGGGGGGCCGGCAATCAGCCGGAATCCCGACTGATTGCTGCCTCCTGTGCTACGGACGTGCTCAGCGCGTCCGTAGCACAGGAGGAACACTTTGCAGGACGCGCTGAGCGCATCCTTAGCAGCCAAGTGGTTAAAGTGGAACTTTCCTTAACCAGCACTGCAGTGATAGAAATTTGTCATTGAGCTGCCTGGCTCCTGGTGAGTTCCTGCATAGAGGGGGCCAGGCTGCATTCACTGCATCACCAGTGAATAGGCAGCCCAGGGTAAACAGGGACAGGGAAGAGGGAGTCTTAAAAAAATGGAAAAGTAAAGAAAAAATACCATAGCAGCATCTTATACCTGCAAAACACACACCCATGCTCTGCTCAGCAACTCCAATCCACAAAACCAGCCACCCACACAAACACAACTCTCACCACACAAGACCAGCCGCCCACACACACAACTCCCACCACACACAACTCCCATCACACAAAACCAGCCACCCATACAACTCCATCACACAAAACCAACCAACCCACAACCCCATCACACACCAGCCACCAACACACAACCCAGCCACCAATACACAACTCCCATCAACAAAACAGGCCACATGTGTACTTTTGTTCATAGCATGAGGATTGATATGTTGTGCGTTTGCAAAATCACTTAAAAATAATAATTATTAAAAAAAATCTACACTCGCCTCTTATTGCACAGCACAGAGGACACATGATCCACCATCGGCAGATTCATAATATATCATTATTATATGTATACATCATGTCCTGCCAGAATGCTATAACTAAAAATATTTTTGAAAACATTAAGTGCGTCTGATTTTTTTTTTTTTAATTTTATTTTACATTTTAAAGTTGGGGGGGGTGCCAATTATAGGATCCGCGCCGGGTGCCAAATATTCTAGGTACCCCCCTGGTTCCCTTTTATAGTGTCTTCCTTTAAGTGAGCTACAGCTGTTGTTTATTAGGACATGAAAATAGTCATAATAATCCGTTTTTCCCCGGACGTGAGTACCCCCACCTATTTTTCCAGAAAAAAAGCACTGAGTACAATGCAAATCCAACACACAATAAGATCCTGTGAGCAAAGCAGGCCACAGTGTGCGAATAAAGAAAAATATGCCACAGTTTGTTAAGCGAATACTGCAATGCTGTCACGGTCCCCCTGGGGTACCTGCTGATGTGCCTGTAATATACAGCCTGGCTCTATGAACTTTGCCCTGGATCACTTTTTCTTGGGTTCCATTCCGGGTTTTACCCAGGCTCAGCACCTCGACCAGGCGCCTGGAGATCCAGCTTGGGCTTCCTTTCCGGCCCTGGAGTTCCAGCTGAGGCCCATCTGCGATCAAGCCTCCTTAAATGGCAGTGTTGCCCAGATAGCAGTGGTTCTGCATTGTGCTCCCTGACTGAGGTCACTTGGATGTGTGCAGACCTGCTCTACCTGAACCAGCTTATCTTGTTGCTGTACAGTATATCCAGTACCCATCTTGCTACCCTGTTATTCTTGGAGAAATCTCCTTCAGTTCCTGGGACTTTCAGCTATTTTCACCAGCGGTTTATCTACGGTCTGTGGTCAAGACCTCCAGGTCATTGCTCAAGTGGGTACTCCCAACCATGTAGCCCACTATCCCCTGTGTCTGGAGACCTACCTGTGGATTTACAGCTTTTCACCACTGTCTCTAACCAGTGATCAAGGTACCTCTGCCAGCTGTCCAGTGTTATTCCTAGTGGACCCTGTCTGCAGTCTGGGACTGCATAGCCCACTATCCTGACTCTCCAACCAAGACTACTTCCTGGACTGTAATTATGTGATATACTGTGTGCCGACCTTGTTATGGACTATAACCACGTCTTTGCCTGTGCGTTCCAGAAGTGCATTTCCCTGTTCTTTCCATTGCCTGCTGTCAAGGCCCATTTATGTTCTATTAAAGTTATCTACGTTGCTTGATTCCTGTCTGGCCTCCCCTCTGTGTCGCCGCCTGCTGGGCTCATACCCGAACCGCACACGCCACCTGACAACTAGTGCTTCGCATACAGCACCAACATCTTCTACAGCGCAGTATAAGATGTGAACAAGGGATGATACATTTTGTGTCCGAAACAGGCACTTGCAGCTATTGTTGAAATTATTTGACATATCAGGGCAAGTATATTGGGCTACCACTTTAATCCATTGGACAAGTAGATTTTTTTTCATAATTTCCACGTGTGTGTGTGTGTGTGTGTGTGTGTGTGTGTGTGTGTGTTATTCTTATTAGTATGATTCGATTTAATTGATTCATCGGATAATATTTTTTTTTAAAAAAAATGGTTTACTTAAATGGAACATTATGTAAAAATTCAACCCCTGCCTCCCCCTCCTTTTTTTTCATAAGCAATTTCCGCAGTGTACATAACGTTCGTACTAGGGATGAGCGGTTCGGGTTCGGAGTTCGGCCCGAACTTAGCCTGTTCGGGTAGATCACGAACTCCGAACATTTTGCCGTGTTCGGTTCAGGGGGATAAAAAAGAAATTTTGAAAAGTATAAAAAAAAATCTAGAAATAAAGAGACTCTTTACTGCAGAATATTATAAGCAACGGTTTATTAGATATTGAATTAAAAACTAATGTCTAGGTGCAACGATTTTCATCTTTTTTAAATGACTTTTTTTGTAATTTTTTCAAACATAACGGATGTTTTTGTCTGGTCTAATCAATTTGATACATTTTATGTAGAATGAAGGTGTGGTGTCTGCTTCTGTTCTGAGTAATTTCCCTCCTAAAACGTCCTAATATACGGTATTTAACTGCTGTGTGAAAAAATACAAATTTTCCTCATTGCCAGCTTTTAACATCTAAAGCAATGTTATTTTTCACTTTGGGATTAAACATTCACAGGGTTATTCAGAGAGCGGTGAAAAGCAGAATAACTGGAGAAGTGAAAAATTATAGGTCAAAATAGCCAAACCAGAAAAATTCTCCCATTTATCTCACTTTCCAAATCGGCTATTTGGTCTAGATTGTTCTCTTCTCCTGCCAGTTCTCCTGGCTTTCACCTCTCTCTCAGGGTTGTTCAGAGAAAGGTGAAAACCAGGAGAATGGCAGGAAAAGAGAACAATCTGGACCAAATAGCCGATTTGGAAAGTGAGATAAGGCTAGGGTCAGACTAACGCATTTTTCACAGCGACCGTCAAAAAGTGCGTCCGAACGCATTGCCATATTTTTTCACGGAATGTGCGAAAATGGTCATACGATACACATTTTTGTGCGTGATTTTTTTACGGATCCAAACCAGGAAACTTTGGGTGTCTGGACGTTATGTTGGCCGGACATGAGCAGGGTCTGACGTCTCCAAATCACGCACACACGCCGCTAGTGGACGCAGCGCACTCTGTACGTCCGTACTAGCGGTTCTGCGTTCTCGAAAAAATGCGTTCATTTTCCACTTGCGTTGCGCAGCCGGACTTTCGTGCGACCGTACTTCGTATATTGGCTGTCATTTGCTGCTAGTGCGGCCGTGATTTAAGTGCGCCTAAACGCACGTTAAAAATTCGCTAGTCTGACCCTAGCCTAAATGGGAGAATTTTTCTATTCTATTAGGGATGCACCGATACTGGTATCGGTGCCGATACCGGGACCTGCACGAGTACTTGGTACTCGTGCAGGGGCCCCCGATACCCAAACCGATACCGGAAGCCAGCGCTGGGCTGGCTTGCCGGCCGGTTTCGTTGGCGCGCTGCTTGGCTCCTCCGGCGTCTTCTGTCTTCGAGCGGCTGCTGGCAGAGCTTGTAGCCCGGCCGTGAAGTGGAAATAGGCTGGAAGACGGCCGCCATTGTACACAGGCGGCATCTTGTTCAGAATATTGGTTCACTTGTATATAACTAGACAGTTTGTAGCTGAGACTAGAATGAGGTATACGTAGAAATTTAGGAATGCGTTTAATTGCTTTTCTGCTAATCTAAAGTCTTATGAAAGATCTTTGCTGTTTCTGGCATGGAGAAGTAGATATTCCAAGGTCGATTGGGCCGTGAAAAGACGAAGGAGTATATAGAAGACCGGGCCCCAGGCCATCTGAATAAACATAGCCGAAAGGGAGGGAGGCACTCCCGGAGAAAGACAGCACAAACAAATCACAGACTGTCAAACTAACGAGAAGTGTATCAATTTATAGTTATATGTGGAATGTTCTTTGTGTTCGAATTAATGATGGGAGGTATTAACCCACGTGGGGTAGAATAGAGTGTCATAGGGAGGTGGGCTAATGGGGATGTACCTAATTATGTATTTGGGGCATAAAACCTCATGTCTCTGTGTAATCGGGGCTCACTCTAAGCGATTCAATCCTGTGTGAGCACTTGTGTGACGACACAATAAACTCTTGCCTTTCCTGAAGAGACTCGTGTTTGGACAATCCTTGCTTGTGTCTGGTCCGGCGCCGTTAATGAAGTGAACCTGTCTGACTCCGGCTACATTTTCTGGGGTCTCGATAACCGGGATAACGGGCCTTTTGCCAAGACACAGGCAACGGCTGCTGAACACAGTGCGGCGCTTGACTGCAGCAGTGCCAGAATCCCGATGGTTGGGGGCGTCCGTTGAAGGTGAGCTGACATCTGCAGGCGCCAAGCAGGATTTCCTGTACAGTGGACCTCATCTCGTCCCAAACAGACCCCCCTGACCCGGGAAAACTGGGACACCAACGAGTCTGAGGAAACAGCAAGCAGCGCCGGCGATAGGTAACGTGTCTTCTATGTTTTGTATGTCTAAAGGAAATACCGGTATCTAAGGGAAACGTCCGACTGCGATAGACGGATAAGAGGATGCGATGGCCACCATCCTATTGGCATATCTTTCCCGCCGCTGGTAGCGCTGACATTGCTAAAGAGCCAGAGTGGCTAGCGGGCGTCTGGATTCGGGGGAATTGAATGCCAATCAAAGGGTAGTTCTGTATGAGAGGGAGAAAGTAGCTGCGTGGAGTTGCATAGTTCAGTGTTTGTAAATAGAGCTTCACCACGTGGGTAAACGGGAAAGGAGGAGGATTTTTCTGTGACTGGGCTGAGAGCCTGAGTCAGTGCCTAGTGTGTACGTCGTATAGTGACAAGGGCTTATAGTGAAGCCAACGATAGCTGCAGAGATAGTGGTGCTGAGTGGTAGATTATCCATAAAGCAGATTGGAATTGCAGACGGAAGTGTAGACAAGGAACGGGGTGCACATAGCCACAAGCAGTCAAGAGTTAGAGTTCAAATTACGGGGTATAAGGAGCCACTAAGGAGGGAATACGTCCTCGGCTAATGGAAAGAGTTGAAGTGATATATGTTCTATATTATGCTGAAAGTATCTGATACGGAATGTGTTGTGAATGAATTGACTTGAGTGCTGTGAGTGAACGTGCGCCTACTCGCTCCGCGAGGAAGCAAATTCGAGAGTGGACCCTGGAACGTACGGTTTCGGCTCAGGCGACTGCAGTCGGCTACTGAAGGGGGAAGCGTATGTGGATGCGGATAAATTGTTGACTGAAGTATCAGACTGTAGATTTTAACTGTTATTGAAATAAGATAATTGTATCGCAAAAAGTATTGTTTTCAGGAGTGACAATGGGTAACGGGTCATCTAAGCCCAAGAAGGTAAAGGAGGGTGAGATGCCCCTAGAATATATGGTGCGGAATTTCGAAGCATTATATAAAAACGTATGATTATGGTGTAGAATTGACAAAAGAGAAATTAAAAGTAATGTGTACAGTGTGTGGCCGATATTAGTCCCAGGATGGCCAGAGCAGGGGTCAATGGACCCGGAGTTGGTACAGAAGGTACACTCCCAAGTTACAGAGCAGTACGGATATCCTGAAGAATACCCGTATATAGATATATGAGATATTGTATTAAAAACAAGAGTCATTTTGTAAATGATAGCGGGGAGAAATAAGAAACAGGACCCCAAAATAATAGAGAGAGAGAGAGGTGTTAGTAGAACAACTGGAAGAAAATAAATGTTTTACCCCCGTCCTATTTATTATGTTATGGGGCAGCTAGGGAAGCTCTGAATGCCGCTGTTGTGCGGGCGGAAAGGGGGGGCGGGCAGCTGCTATGTCTCGGTCAGCTCCGCTCCGTCCCGTCCCGTATGGCTGAGGAAGAAGAGCAGGGTGTATCGGGTGAAGGAGATAGAGAGGCTCCACCAGAAAAGATTGAGATGCCCGATGGGAGCATATATAAATTAATTAATATTTCACGGAGTGAGATAGTTGCAATGCTGTATAGTTTATGTGTGGTTCAGACTGATTTTGTCCGATTGTGTTTTTAATTGATCATTAAACTGTTCAATTAAAAGTTGAGATTGAGCGTCGTCCCTGGTGTAATAGGCCCCCTCCTTTTTCTGACAGACTGTTTGCAAGAAGGAGGAGGGAGCAGTTTGTTTTTCTTTGCTCTCTGAAAGGTGGAAAAAAATAACCCTTTGTGTACTTGTGCAGCGTACTATGTTTAGCTAATTTTAGTGTGTGTTACAATAGAATATTTGTCTGAAGTCGGTTGAGTGCAAGATATATGTTTATATTTTGTGTTGATATTATTAAAAAGGAGTCCTGTTTTTTTTTTATATTATTGCATATAAATAATAATAGGTATGTAATGGTATACAATATTGTCTACTAAAATATAAAAATTTATTAACAAACTAAATTGAAATATATGAAACGGTTAGAAAAATTAATTCGAGAAATAATTAAAGTAATTTTTTCTTTACTGTTTTTACAAGGTATGTTTTTGTTTGATTTTTGATGGAATGATTTATTTTTATTGTTTTTTTTGATGTAGTATTAAGAGTCTGTTTTAGGCTATGGGAAAATATTTCTGAGAATATTATTTATATAATGTGTATATGTATATGCCCGAATGTCCCATCCAGCTCCTGGGGCGGGATTTTTTTGCAAATTGCAAGCCCAAATTATGTTTTTTTTTCCCGGGGTCACGTTCAATTAAATCTGCCGGAGAGTGGCAGTTTTTCGGTAGTATAATCCAGCCAGCCTGCACAACCCCCAATCTGTGAAAATCGCAGTAGTTATGCCGAGGGAAGAAGAATGGCGCACGGCACCTACTCTGTCTGCCACGCTGGATCCGCACGCACTACTCCTTGGAATTCCTGAGGTGGGGGGCGGAGGACAACCCGCCCAGATTAGTTGAATTAAAGTCCGGCGCAATACCGGTGGCTCTAAAACAATATTATATCCCAAAGAAAGCCAAGCAGAATATACAAATATATTTGCAGAGATTTAAAGACTACGGTATATTGAAATTCTGCGTGTCACCGTGGAACACACCATTGTTCCAGCAAGACAACTTTTTTATTTGTTTTATTTTTTTTATTTCTCAGTGGGAGGTATCTACAATGGATGCGCGCTCAGCCAGGACCTTTTGTCTTCCACGCTACAGTATGTTGATTAATTACACTGGTTTCCCCCACAGAAAAAGACTGTTTATCTGTCACAAAACTTTTGCTACATCTGCTAAGCCAAACAGGTTACAGAGTGTCTAAAAAAAAAAAAGAAAGCACAAATATGTAAACAGAGTGTAAAATACCTGGGATTCCAGTTAACAGGTACCAAACGTGCACTGGGGGCAGAAAGGAAAGAAGCAATGTGCCGCATACCCCAACTAAAGACCAGGAGACAAGTCCGTGAATTCCTGGGAGCTGCAGGCTTCTGCCGCCTGTGGATCCCCAACTTCGCAAAAATTGCCAAGCCGCTTCATCAAGCAACCAAGGAAAGAGAATTAGACCCCTTTCATTGGGAAGAAGAGCAAACCGCAGCGTTTCTGAAATTAAAGACTCTGCTGATGGAAGCTCCTGCGCTGGGTCTGCCAGATCATAGCAAGCCTTTCCAGCTGTTCGTACATGAATATAACCAAACAGCAACAGGAGTATTGGTCCAGACCTTTGGCTCGTGGCTGAGGCCTGTGGCCTACCTCTCCAAGCAACTCGACCCTGTGGTCTGCGGCCTACCCCTATGCCTGAAGCAGTGGCTGCCACCGCAATGCTGATAGCAGAAGCAGACAAGCTGACCCTTGGACAAGTTCTTCATGTCAAGGTGCCCCATGCTGTCAAGGCTCTGCTGGATGTCAAAGGAGGTTACTGGTTTAGCAACAGCCGGATGACGAAGTACCAAGCCATGATGTGTGAAAATCCACGGGTTCATTTGGACCTCATCGCTACTTTAAACCCTGCTACTTTACTGCCTGACTGTGAAGAGGATCCAAATCATGAATGCCTCCAAGTCATGGAAGAAGTGTTCAGTAGCAGGCCAGATTTGAAAGACGTACCCCTAGACAAATACGATCTACAGCTATATGGATGATGGGAAGAAAGTCTCCGGCTATGCAGTAGTCTCAACAGAAGAAGTTATCAAAGCAAAGCCACTGCCAGGCCATACATCGGCACAACTAGCTGAAATAACAGCTTTAACCAGAGCCCTGAAATTTCTGAAGGCAAAAGAGTAAATATCTATATGGATTCCAAATACGCCTTTATGACAGTCTA
Organism: Leptobrachium leishanense; assembly: GCA_009667805.1. Taxonomy (NCBI): domain Eukaryota; kingdom Metazoa; phylum Chordata; class Amphibia; order Anura; family Megophryidae; genus Leptobrachium; species Leptobrachium leishanense. The sequence goes on from RXON01000185.1 coordinate 21,201, forward strand.
TGCACATGGCGCACTCTACAAAGAAAGAGGCCTACTCACGTCTTCAGGACAATAAATTAAATATGCTGCAGAAATCACGGCCCTCCTGGAAGCAGTGTGGAAACCAAGTGCTGTCAGCATCATGCACTGTCGAGGCCACCAAAAAGGCCGTGATGAAATTCCAAAAGGTAACAGACGCGCAGACCAGGCCGCAAAAGCAGCTGCGAAACCACCACCGCAAACAGAAGCTCAAGCTAAAGTATTGATCTGCAAGCAAGAGCCTCAATCTTCCATGCCAAATTACGAGTTCTATATGAATTTAAAAAAAAAAATTTGAACCCCACGGCGAGTTCATTGAAATAATATTGAACAAATGGCAAGATGATTATGAACTGTTAGAACTCAATTATGATTATATCCAATGGTTTTTTTCCAACTCGGACACAAGGCCGGAATTTCTACTCTACTCCCCTAAACCCGCAAGAAACACGTTTAATGATCAACACCTCAGAAGTTCAGCAAAGACTGCGCAGAGTCTACAAGATGATGCTGAAATTCTTCGGCGTAAAAATAGTGGGGGAGGAGGAAGACAAAGAAATAACTGAAGTTGAACGAGCAGAAAATTGAAATTTCGCGTCACGTTTTGAAAATTTGACAATCAATCTCTCACAATAATCTACGAATCACACGAATACTGCACAGTCTAGGAGAATTTATCTGGGGAAATTATGGAGAATTGGCACGATACAAACCAAACCAGTGGTGGCTGCACTCCTACCGGCGCCACTGAGCGAATGGACATCTGTGTACTCAGAGAAAGAAAAGAAGTGGCTGACAGACGAACCCGGAGGGTATGGAGAAGATGGATGGTTCCAGATGGAGAACGGACTAATAGTCCTACCAGCAACACTGGCTCCTGAAATCGTAAGAGCACTTCACGCAAGTACCCATGGAGGAAGAGAAATGATGGAGCAACAGTTGGAGCCACATTTCTACGTACCAGGATTGTCAGCAATCTGCAAAGCAACAGCTCAGCAGTGTGTAACATGTGCCAAGAACAACCCGAGAACAGGCCCCAAAGTTCGGGAAAAGTTGAAAGAATGAACCGTACCCTAAAGACTTTGATGTCCAAACTGTGCCAAGAGACGTCACTAGGCTGGTTGGACTTACTGCCGATAGTCCTTTTGCACATTAGGTGCAGACCAACCCCCAATTGAAGCTACGTCCATACGAACTTATGTTTGGACAGCCAACCCCTCTGATTAATGGACTAAGGGGGGACCTTCAGGCATTGGAGAAATTAAACTAAATGATCAGGTAGTAATGCTGGTAAATCAATGCAGAAGTTAAATATTTGGGTGGGGGATAATATACCGTATTCTCTGTATCCTTCACTGTATAAGTGTTGTCCGGGTGACTCAGTATGGGTAAAAGAGTGGAAAAATGATCCACTAGGTCCAAAATGGAGAGGTTTTTATTTTGTCCTGTTATCAACCCCTATAGCAGTAAAGGTTGCCGAGGTGGTCCCGTGGATACATCACTCCAGAGTAAAAGCAGCTGCCAGTCCTGAGCTAACATGGAAGGTCGTCGCCAACGAGACCAATCCGCTGAGGCTGAAGCTGACAAAGACCACAGTCACGAGCACCTAAATGATCCTAACCCTGATGATTCAGAGGATCAACAAGTGGGTGTTTTGATGGGCACAGGCCCTGACCACCTGCCAACGGGGGATAACCACAGGGTGCTTTTTAGGGGCCCGGCCCCCACCCTTGATCATCCAGAAATGTTTTTTACTTTTGAAATTCCGGTGGGGAGGGATTGGGTTTATGTGACTGTAAAAAGAATTGCCCAAGGAATTCTGACACTCGGGGCATTTGTGGTGCTGATTTTATATTTTGCTAATTTGATTTATGGACTCTCGCGTGGAGTATGCTCTAATTGTACGGGCAATGTGGGGAAAGTGGATATTTCCCATATCTGGAATAGTACGCACCCGGTGATGGAGAACCGTACCATGTGGAGACAAAAACGAGAGGCGCTATCTGGAACCAACCCAAGAGGACACTTACTTGTGCAATTCAAATATGACTATGCTAAAAAGTCTGGGCAAACTGTATGCTGGGTGTGTAGTAGACTGCACCCAGAGACAATTTATATACCATTTGCCTCTGTTCCAATGAAATTTGAGTATGTTTGTATCAGGGAAAAGGCAGAATCAGTCAGTCCCGGGTACCCTATAATAGGACCAGTGTATCCACCAGAATGGTGTTTTCAACTAGGACCAGATAAAGAAACAAATAACGAGGTGGGTTATGTAACTCAAGTCAGTTCAACTGGACATCATATATTTATATATTTAAAGCAGGACAAAAGGCGATTTATTTATACATACGATGCAGGCAACTCACTAGAGACCAAGAGGCGGTGATTGGGAATGTGACCAATGGGAGGCAGGGTGCAGTGGATATGATGAGACGGCTGAGACATTTTGCGATAGAGATATCAAAGGGAACACTACATTTATTGCTATTTATAGTGAAAGGAGGATACCAGGTGTGCTGTGAAAGGGTGTGTTACACATGGTACCACCAACAATAACGGGAATGTGTTATTTGGCTAAGCTGGTCCCAATCCAGAAACTAAGGGGAGAAGACACAAACACAGACACAGAACTACACCCTAGGTACCCACTGGTGTTTGAAAGACCGAAGAGAGAATTGTTTGCGAAGATGGATCGAATATGGACATGGTTGCCAGTATGGACTGGATAGGGAGGAGAGATGATGAGGAGATTGAATAGCTATGTCAATCTGATGGATGAGATTCTGAATAGGACCAGTATGGATATCCAGCTGTTGAATCTGGAAATGCGTGAGTTATGAAAGGTGCAAATGATATATGAAATGGCGCTTGAGCAGATCAGTGCGGCCTTGAATGGATTGTGTGAAATGACAATGCACTATGAATGTTGCACCTTCATCAGAAACACTACACACGAAGTCCCAGACTATTACCAGGTAATTCAAGATTATCAGGAGAAGGTAGCACAGTTGCAGGGCACAGCCAGGAGGATTGCTGCCGAAGGCTGGAATCCGCTCCGTGGGTTTGGAGCAATGGGAGAATGGTTTGGTTCTATCTTACGATTCATCTCAAAGATTGGATCCATGATACTTATGATAGTGGTGATCTTGATTATAGGGATACTGATATCTACACAAACACAGAAGATACCACTGATAATTCCACAGGGTATGTTCCCAGTGAAAGAAACCCCCCCTTTTTCAGTAGTTTCAGAATAGTGGAGTATAATGGCTACAAGTGCCAGGAAAGAGATCCTGACACTTGAGCCAAGGGGGGAATGAAGTGGAAATAGGCTGGAAGACGGCCGCCATTGTACACAGGCGGCCATCTTGTTCAGAATATTGGTTCACTTGTATATAACTAGACAGGTTTGTAGCTGAGACTAGAATGAGGTATACGTAGAAATTTAGGAATGCGTTTAATTGCTTTTCTGCTAATCTAAAGTCTTATGAAAGATCTTTGCTGTTTCTGGCATGGAGAAGTAGATATTCCAAGGTCGATTGGGCCCGTGAAAAGACGAAGGAGTATAGAAGACCGGGCCCCAGGCCATCTGAATAAACATAGCCGAAAGGGAGGGAGGCACTCCCCGGAGAAAGACAGCACAAACAAATCACAGACTGTCAAACTAACGAGAAGTGTATCAATTTATAGTTATATGTGGAATGTTCTTTGTGTTCGAATTAATGATGGGAGGTATTAACCACGTGGGGTGGAATAGAGTGTCATAGGGAGGTGGGCTAATGGGGATGTACCTAATTATGTATTTGGGGCATAAAACCTCATGTCTCTGTGTAATCGGGGCTCACTCTAAGCGATTCAATCCTGTGTGAGCACTTGTGTGACGACACAATAAACTCTTGCCTTTCCTGAAGAGACTCGTGTTTGGACAATCCTTGCTTGTGTCTGGTCCGGCGCCGTTAATGAAGTGAACCTGTCTGACTCCGGCTACAGCCGCTCATTGGGAACCACGTGCACAGCCTCACGTGACGGCGGCTGTGCACGTGGTTCCCAACGAGCGGCTGGGCTACAACCTCAGCCAGCGGCCGCTCGAAGACAGAAGACACCGGAGGAGCCAAGCAGCGCCAGAAGAGCCTGGCTAGGTGAGTTTCCGGTTTTCGAGCGGCCGAAGGCAGAGGTTGTAGCCCAGCCGCTCCTTAGGAACCACGTGCACAGCCGCAGTCACGTGAGATCGCGGCTGTGCACGTGTTTCTCAATGAGCGGCCGGGCTACAACCTCTGCCTGCGGCCGCTCGAGGCTCCAAGCAGCGCCGGAGGGTGAGCTGGGGGCACACAGAGCAGGGGGGCACTGAGAGCTGGGGGCACACAGCAGGAGGGCACACTGAGAGCTGGGGCGCACTATGACAGCTGGGGGCACTATGAGAGCTGGGGGGCACGGAGAGCTGGGCACACAGAGCTGGGGGGCACTGAGAGCTGGGCACACAGAGCTGGGGGGCACTGAGAGCTGGGCACACAGAGCTGGGGGCACTATGAGAGCTGGGGGGCACTGAGAGCTGGGGGCACACAGAGCTGGGGGCACACAGAGCTGGGGGCACAATGAGAGCTGGGGGGCACTGAGAGCTGGGCACACAGCTGGGGGCACTATGAGAGCTGGGGGCACTGAGAGCTGGGGGGCACACAGAGCTGGGGGCACTATGAGAGATGGGGCACTATGAGAGCTGGGGGGCACACAGAACTGGGGGCACTATGAGAGCTGGGGGCACTATGAGAGCTGGGGGCACACAGAGCTGGGGGCACACAGAGCTGGGGGCACAAGTGACCTAGTAAAGACTGGAGCTCCTGAAGGCGAATTTTTGCTGAAGATAAATCCCTACTCAGCAAAACCTTTTAAAGCCTCAATCTTGCCATGTGGTAAATGTAAAACTTTTTTCACCGTATCTATTTCAATACCCAAAAAAAAAACAATAGCTGACACAGACCCTCAGTCTTATCTATTGCCAATGGGACCCCAAAATTGTTAGCTAGTTCCATAAAAACCTGGACAAATCATTGACTGCACAGGACCAACAAATAAGAAATCGTCCAGGTAATGAACCACTGAGGTCAAACCTGCCGACTGACAAACTACCCGGTTCCTGGTTGCCATTGCCACGGCTGCGATTGGCCGGGTGCCTAGCATGTGGTTCAGTGCTGTCGCGATTACCACGTGGTCGACTTTGGGCGGAGACTCGACCACACTGTCGTACATGCACCGCTGGAGAGTTCAGGGGATGCAGGGAAGATGAACGTGGGCTCCTGGAGTGCCCTGGCCGCCGTCCACTAACCACTGGTGCCGCAGTGGATGACCCTGCTGTAATTGGAGAACTGGTAACTGCCCGCCGGCTAGGCATTTCCACCTCAACTGGCAGCGTAGCAGGTATAAAGGACGCCTCTGATCCTTGTGAAGGTGTGCCCACTTGCGTGGAGCAACCCGGCCGAGCCCTGTCCCTGGAGGAGCGGGTCCTTGGGGGGGGGCTAAAGTTCTGGGCGGGCTGTGTAGGAGGTAAACGGTCGTGTCTCTGCCTCCCCATCCGCCGTATGGGAGTGTTCTAATTCCGATGGGCTTCTCACCATGTCGACCATGGAAAACCCAAACTCACGTAGCTGGTCTATGAGGGAGACAATTTCGACCGGGTAATTAGCCTCAGACATTCTCCTTTTGTGTCTTTAACAGAGCCACAGAAGCAATGCCTAGGTGAGCGACAGAGCAACGTGCAGATACTCCAATCCTACACAAGTGAGCCAGGTAATTAAACCCTCCTTTATATAGCCACCTCATTAGCATATACCTGGCCAACGCCCAATTGGTACAGTAATTTCACACCTGCACCCATTAGGCCCAGGCCAGCAGTCATGCCCCCCTTCCTGAATGTTCCAGGGTTTGCTTTCCTGATGCTAAACCCGTTATCACATCGATGTCTGCGCTAGCTTGCGTGAGCTTCCTGTACTTTGCAAATCCTATACTTAACATGGGGAGCGCAAACATTAATTAGTGCATGGATAAGTATTCCATAGTCCTGCCGCTAATTACCACAGGGTTGTGCCAGCCAAAATATTAACGACACCGATAAACTGGTGATAACTGATTCTGCATTTGCAAAACCTCCTGAAACCCCCCGATAAATCCCATACTCACCTCTCATCCTGTGGCCTGATCCGCCGCTTCTTGTTGCCGGGAGCAGAGTGACACTGGGACGAAATAGTTCCCAGTCTCCCACCGTGAGAGCGAGATCACGCAGGGCCCGGAAGCGCAACACTCCACGGAGTCCCGCGGACTCCAGGACTCGCGATGGTGAGGAAGTGCTACCACGAGTTTCCCAGTGGTTAGCGTTGTGTTCCAGGACAAGGTGTCGAGGTAACGCCTGCCCAGAATATTGCGGTAAAATGGGGACGCTACGGGAAAAACTGCAGGTGCAGATTAGTTTTACATTTTGGTTCAAATTGTGTATTTCCTTAATAAAATGCAGTAACAGGGTCTCCATTTCTGATATATTTTACAAATGAAGCCGCTGAGAGTAAATAACCACAAAGGTTTGAATGATGACATGTGGAAAAATAATGTTACACTCTTCAAATCAGGGATCTTGTCTGTCCAGGGGCCTATTCTATAGATAATGCTAATTATCTTCAACTCTGATCTCTCCTTCACTCCTAGTGTATGTGCTGCACATAACTCACACGTAACTCGGGGTCTGTGCTGCACATAACGCATACGTAACTCGGGGTCTGTGCTGCACATAACGCATACGTAACTCGGGGTCTGTGCTGCACATAACTCACACGTAACTCGGGGTCTGTGCTGCACATAACTCACACGTAACTCGGGGTCTGTGCTGCACGTAACTCGGGGTCTGTGCTGCACATAACTCACACGTAACTCGGGGTCTGTGCTGCACATAACTCACACGTAACTCGGGGTCTGTGCTGCACATAACGCACACATAACTCGGGGGTCTTTGCTGCACATAACTCACACGTAACTCGGGGTCTGTGCTGCACATAACTCACACGTAACTCGGGGTCTGTGCTGCACATAACTCACACGTAACTCGGGGTCTGTGCTGCGATGGCTGCTGGCCGTATGTGCAAAGCGTTGCAGTGGGGAAGGAATTCTGGTGTCAGAACTGCTGACAGGAAGTGAATATCTGAGGAGAGAGCTGAGGAAATGGATCCATCAGGGATGAATGCAGAGAGCTAAGAGGAGCTGCAGCAGCCACAGATAGGAGGGGGTTAATAAGAGCTGTTACTGTGGAGCTGGATATTAAAGCAGTTTGATTATACTGCAGACATCTCCTGTATCTCTCACTAAATGCACGGATTCGGCTGCCCGTCCACTGCCTGCGTAGCTAAACAACCCACTTTGTCGTCCGACTACAGACAACGCGTCGCACACCCAGTGTCGCCCACTGGAACATCTGTAGACGACCCAGGTCGAGCGACGGCCAGGCCGCCTAATCCTGTTTGCTCCAGTTCATTATAAAATGGCACAAAGACTGGCAGCGCCGGGACTGGACCACCCCAAGCATCTCCTGCCTTGCTCCCTCATGCTCCAGTGCTGGGATGTTCCAAGGAGTAACAGAGCGTATTTGTGTTTGCAGAGCGCTGCCGCACTGCATCGCCAGGGATAAAGAGCGTGTGGATAGTCCGTGCGGTCCAGACTTTACTAGTAGCGCCCTGTGACGGGCTCGGTGCTGGTGACGACGCTGGATTTGGTTCCCTCATTAATCGAGCCGGTCAGTTCATTTGCGCTGATTGGATTTCGCTCTGACCTTTCTGAAGCCTAACTAAGCGCGGCGCGGGGGAAAGTCACAGCGGCAGAGCGGAGCAGCCAGCGGGCGCACGCGGCTAAGAGGAAAGTCTCTTTACAATTTGTATGTAAAATGTATCGTAACGGCTGTAATTCCTCCAACTCCGAATGTGCTGAGCAAATGCCAAGAGCTTCTGCCGACTCAGCTGCTGCAGCACCTCGGAAATCACTGCATCATTGTCACATCCCCCGCACATGGGGGGGCTCAAGTGGGGGTCAGGCACCCAGCGGCATCACTGGCTGGCTGGGTACCAGGTGTTCAGCCAGGTCCTGGAGTTTGCGTGCATAATGAGGGGGCGGGGCGCGGCATGATGGCGAGGAGCCGTCGGCCTTAAATGCACAGCGCGTAAACTGACTCATTACCTTGCTGTGGAGTTTGTTTCCCGCATCGCTGAATGTACCGTTCATTTGAGTCACCTATTCTATGTTGCTGACCGGGATTGTATGAGGACCCTGATTGCTGCTGACTCGGACTGACCTCTTGACCATTCTCATTCTGACCAGGCTTGTATGAGTGTTATGCCCAACGCTGACTCGGAGTGTATACTGACCCTGCCCAACGCTGACTCGGAGTGTATACTGACCCTGCCCAACGCTGACTCGGAGTGTATACTGACCCTGCCCAACGCTGACTCGGAGTGTATACTGACCCTGCCCAACGCTGACTCGGAGTGTATACTGACCCTGCCCAACGCTGACTCGGAGTGTATACTGACCCTGCCCAACACTGACCCTGCCAAACGCTGACTCGGAGTGTATACTGACCCTGCCTAACGCTGACTCGGATTGTATGAGAACCCTGTCTGTTGCCCTACTCGGATTGTTATAACGACCACGTTGTTTATGACCAAGTGTGTATGAACGCCCTGCACAAGCCTGATTCAGGCGATTCCTCTACTGCCTTTCAAGTTAACCCTTTCTGCTCAAGTGTTTGTCCTGTCCTGAAATCTGCAGCCAATATACCCAGGCTTTACTCTATACTGCTGGTGTGTGTGTTATCCCTGGCTGGGATTCATAGGACTAGCGGTCCCGACCACTCAAGGATCGGAGGATTTAGAGGTCTGTCGAAGAGGATTCACACCACGGTCGTCGAGGGTGAGCGTGACAGCGAATGTGACAATCATAAAGCAGCCGCAACATTCTGCTCAAGGTACTAGTCAATGCTGGCGGCACTTTAACCCCTCACCTGCCTGGGAGCGAGGACACAAAGCCACCAAGCAATGGACACAGGCCCGGGTCAACTTCACCTGGGGGCTTATTCACTAAATGCAGAAGCCTGGAGAAATATTTAACACATTTCAGATCAAAAAATAAAAAATTTCAGCCTTTCAGTCTCACGCAGGAGGTTATTTAAATGGGAAATTTTCAGATATCAATTCACTTCGCAGAGTGTCCCAAATTATCTAATAAACCACCCGAAATGACACAAGCAGGCGAAGCGAGAGGGTGGGGGTGGGGTTATTCACTAAACCGGACACTGAGGAATGGAAAAGGAAATCACAGCATTTACCAGCGAATTCGAATTTAAAATAAAGCAGCTTTAATGCAGGGAGGAGAAAACGGTATTTCTTACCGTAAATATTCTTTTCCATAGTCGTAGCGTTAGTACCCATGGGTTCATCTTCAATCCCAAATGCAGACAGGTTACCAAGCCTAAAAAAACAAAAGGACCCTCCTAGACCCAGGTGAACCCCTCCCTCACCTGTGACTCCTCCCCTGTTGCCTATAAGGAGACCTGAGCCCAGAACCCCCCAGTCAATGACAAGCCAGAACCAAAATATCAAGTACACACCACTTTAATCAAAACCAACACAACACAAAGCAGAGGGAGGGAAGCGGTACTGCCGCTACGACTATGGAAAAGAATATTTACGGTAAGAAATACCGTTTTTCCATACGTCGAGCGGCAGTACCCATGGGATCTACAAAGCCCCCATCAGAGGGAGGGATCAAGACGGTACCACCGCCTGCAGAACCTTGCACCCAAAGGACGCCTCGGCAGAGGCAAGAACATCCAGACGGTAATGACGCGTGAAGGTGTGAAGAGAGGACCAAGTGGCCGCCCTGCACACCTGTTCAGCCGTAGCAGCCGCATGCAAAGCCCAGGAAGCCGACACAGATCTAGTGGAGTGCGCCGTCACCCCTACGGGAGAAACCTTACCACCAGCCGAATAAGCCAAGGCTATAGCCTGACGAACCCACCGAGCAATGGAAGAACGGGAAGCACCCACACCCTTAGAGGCACCGTGAAAAAGAACAAAAAGGTGAACAGATCGACGCCAGGAGCTGGTACGCTCCAGACACACCTGCAAGACCCGCACCACATCCAGGGCACGCCATTTGCCCAGAGAAGAAGAGGAGGAGCCCGGTGCATCACAAAAAGACGGGAGAACGATTTCCTGATTAAGGTTCCCGGGAGAGGCAACCTTAGGACGGAAACCAGGCAACGGACGCAACACCACCTTGCTGGCATGGAAAACCGTGTAGGGGGGGTGACAAGCGAGAGCCTGGAGCTCCCCGACCCTCCTGGCAGAGGTGATAGCCGTGAGAAACACCGCCTTGAGAGTCAAGTCCCGCAAGGAGGAGGAAGCCAGGGGCTCAAAGGGAGCACCACACAGTGCATCCAGGACCAAGTTCAAATCCCAAGGCGGAACCAGCTCCCTGACAAAGGGGCGCAGAGAGGACACCGCCCGAAAAAACTTCCGCACCAAAGGATGCAAGGCCAATTCCCTCAAAGTGACCGAAGATATGGCAGCCACCTGGACCCTGAGGGTTCCAGGCCGCAACCCCTTGCGGAACCCACTCTCCAGGAAGCGCAGCAGATCAGGAACGGAGATAGAGACCGGGTCAAGAGCACGCACCCGACACCAGGAGAGAAACGTGCGCCAAACCCGATCATAGATACGCCGAGTCGACAGTTTAACGTCATGTGACAACAAGGAAACCAGGCCAGACGAGAGACCAAGAGAAGTCAGTACGGAGGCAGCATCAGCCACGCCGTCAGTCGGAACGACCCCAGCATCCCGGCCGGGAGAGCAGGGAAGTCCAGCAGAGAGTCCGACATCGGGAGGACCCAATAGCGACGACGAGACAGAAACAACACCTCCGGAAACCAGACCCTGCGTGGCCAGAAGGGGAGGATCGCAACCACCGATGCCTGGTCCATCCTGATCTTCTGAAGGACCCGCGGGATCAGGGCAATCGGGGGGAAGACGTACGCTAGCTCGAAGGCCCACCGGAACGAGAAGGTGTCCAGCAGATCCGGACAGTCCCTTCGTCGGAGGGAGGCGAAGCGAGGAACCTTTGCCGAAAGCCTGGACGCCATGAGATCGACGACCGGAAGGCCAAACCGAGAGACCACCTCCGAGAACACCGCCGGAGACAGGGACCAGTCCCGTTGTGCCAGAGAAGCACGGCTCAGAAAATCCGCCCGGTCGTTGAGCACACCTCGGATGTGAACCGCAGAGAGCGCTTGCAGATGGAGCTCCGCCCAGTCCATGATGGTGCCGCACAGAGCCGAAAGGAGGCGCGAACGCGTGCCCCCTTGTTTGTTCAGGTAACACACCGTGGCGACGTTGTCGGACTGGACCCGCACGGCCCGACCACACAGAAGCCCCGCAAGAGCCTGAAGAGCCTCCCAGACGGCCAGAAGCTCCCTGGCGTTGGAGGACAGAGAGCCAGTCCAAGGATCCCAAACCCCGTGGGCCTGGACGTCCCGACAATGAGCGCCCCATCCGGAAAGCGATGCGTCCGTCGTCACCGTGAGCCACTCCGGAACCGCCATAGGAACGCCCGCGCCAAGGAACGGAGAGCGGAGCCACCACAGCAACTGAGCCCTTGTGGACCCCGAGATGCAGATCGAACGGTCCAGGTGGGACAGGTCCCCATCCCACTGGGAAAGGATATCGCCTTGCAGACCTCTGGCGTGAGCAGCGCCCACGGCACCGCCGGGATAGCAGCCGGCAAATGACCGAGAACCCGCAACAGTCCCCGGACGGAGCCCCAAGGAGTAAGCAGAAGAGCTCGAACGTGACCTCGAAGCTTTTCCTTGTTGGAATCTGAAAGAAAAACAGCCATGAGAGACGTATCCAACACGAACCCCAGAAAGACAATCCTCTGCACTGGCACCAGGCGCGACTTCTTCCAGTTCACCAGCCACCCGTGCCGGGAGAGAACCTCGATCGTGCGGGCCAAATGAGCCTCGAGGAGCGGTACAGTAGCGGCCTTAAGAAGCCAATAGTCCAGATAGGGGACAATGTACAGGCCCCCGTGACGCAGAAAGGCAGTAATAACGATCAAAATTTTCAAAAAAACCCTGGGAGCGGAGGACAACCCAAAGGGAAGGGCCCGAAACTGAAAATGAAACACCCTGCCCCCAGACTGAACCGCAAACCGAAGGAACTGCCGGCTCACCCGGGCGACCGGGACATGAAGATAAGCATCCTGCAGATCCAAGGTGACCATAAAATCACCAGGCCGCAGAATCCGAGAGGCAGAGCCAATGGTATCCATCCGGAACCGTTCCTTACGCACAAATTGATTCACAGACTTAAGGTCCAGGATGGGGCGGAAGGAACCATCCGGTTTCCCCACTAGAAAAAGACGAGAGTAAGTACCTTGGAAGCAGTCCTGCGAAGGCACCGGTTCGATCACCCGTTTCTCCAGCAATCCCATGACCTCCGAGAACAACTGATCCCCGGAGTAAGTGGAATGCTGAGAGGAGAGAAGGAAGGCATTACGAGGAGAAGACACAAACTGAATAACGTAGCCACACCGAACAGTCTCCAAAACCCAGGCATCCGAAGTCGTCCCCTGCCACGCAGCCGCGAAGTGAAGAAGACGACCACCAACCGGGACACCGGAGTCAGAACTTTCTGAACTTACGAAACCCCGGAGCCTGCGGACGCTGCTCAGGCATACGCTGACGGAAGGGGCGGAAACGCCTATTGTAGGGACGAAAGGACCCACGCCCGGAGAACCCCCGACGAGGCCAAGCATCCCTGGGCCGATCCTGCGGAAGAGCCTTCTTAACATCAGCAAGCTGTTGCAGTAAGTCCTGCAGAGCCGATCCAAACAGCATACCCGGCTCGAAGGACAGGCCACACAACGAATTCTTCGAAGCAGTGTCAGTCGACCAGGACCGGAGCCAGACCGCACGACGGCCCACCACATTGAGGCCCAAGGCCCGGGAAGCCAGCTTCAGGGATTCAATCGCAGCGTCACATAAAAAATCCGAAGCAGATTGAACGAGGAGGAACAATTGACGCAACTCAGGGGAGAGGCCGGACAAAGCACCCTCCAGCTCCTGCAACCAGAGCCGTTGTGCCCGGGAAACGGAAGACGCCGCCACCAGGGCCTTAGCCTGGGAAGCCAGGGCAGCATAGTTACGCCGCAAGGCAGTCTCAATCCTCTTGTCCATTGGGTCCTTCAAGGTGGAGAAGTCCCCAGAAGGAATAGCAGACCTGTGATGAAGCTGTGCCACGGGCACATCCACCTTCGGCAACACCCCAAAGTCCTCAGCGGGAGACAAGGCTAGGGGAAACATATATCGGAACCGCTTGGAGACAAAAGGACGCCGGTCAGGCACAGACCATTCTTTAGACATAACCTGCTTCAACAAAGGGTGAAAAGGAAACCCCTTAGTCTTAAGGGCCCCTGCCGGTGCATCCGGAGCCCCCATCACAGAGACGACCTCCTTGATCAACGGACGGACACAGTCCTCATCAAAAACAGCCAAAGTCTCATCCTCATCAGAGGAGACGTCCGAAAACTCTGGATCAAGGAGCTCTTCCTCAGACTCCATGTCATCATACTCTGCACGCCGACGTTTCCTCGGACCAGAAAAAGACAAAAGACCCGGAATGTCAGCAACGGGGGGAGGCTGAGCAGCAGCAGCCTGCATGGCCGTAAACGTTTGCTGCAGAGAAGCTTGAAGCCAGGACACAAAGGCAGTCACTTCAGACCTTTTCGCCCCCTCTCCCGCATCCTTGGTACACAAGGAGCACAGCTTTTTCTTATAGCCGTCGGGCAGGGGCTGAGCACAGGAAGAGCAGACCAGGTGCTTCGACTTCGAGGAGGCCTTCCCCTTTCCCTGATCAGGCAGCGCCTCCGGGGCCGACATCCTACAAGCAAGGATAACATTAGTGACGGGAACAAGCTGCTGGAACACCCCCGAGCAGACACACACTAACCTGCACCAAGCCGATCTGGGGTGAGAGGAGGAGACACAAGCGCCGGTGGAACAGCAACGCTGACCTGCGGCACATCAGGCAAGCGACTGCGGAGAAGTGGCGCCAGAGATTCCCCCACCACGTGGGAAGAAGGCGCCCGCCCTCCGGCACATGCGCCGGAAACCGCATCCTCAAGAAGCGACTCCCAGCCGCAGACACTCCGGACAAAACGCAGGAGCCGGCCGACACGAGCCACCACCGAAGCACCACCCAGTACCCGGCCAGGGAGGCCCAGGCCTGGCCCAGACAGAAAACAAGGGAGAAGTAAGCGGCCGCCCCCGGAACCAACAGATTCCCCCTCAGCCGCCTCCCAGGTAACCCTGTCCGGAGGACAGGAAGGAATGACTGGGGGGTTCTGGGCTCAGGTCTCCTTATAGGCAACAGGGGAGGAGTCACAGGTGAGGGAGGGGTTCACCTGGGTCTAGGAGGGTCCTTTAGTTTTTTTAGGCTTGGTAACCTGTCTGCATTTGGGATTGAAGATGAACCCATGGGTACTGCCGCTCGACGTATGGAAAAAAAATAACATCTTGCCGAATGAAGCGGGGGGTGGACCCTGTCCCTGGTGCTGAAAGGGGTTTCAGCACCAAGGACAGCACCGCTGAACGCAGCCGGAACAAATAAAAAATAAAATGCTGCATTTATCCTGGAAAACCCCACCCCTCGTCTTTTTTAAAATTTGGGAATCAAAAATTTCACCCAAAAAATATAAAATACTCACAGAATTCCAAAAAGAAAAAACCATAAATAAAAAGGGTTTTTATAAAAAAAAAATTATATTGAATCCTATGGATTCGCCTGACGAACTGAATCCCTTCTCAAGGGGAGAATTTCCTGCCCCGGAAAAGCGGCTTAACTATACAATTCAACTTTTTTCATGTACGTTTTACCAGAACGTCCGACAAATCCCATTCAGATGGGAAAGATCGCTAGTCTCGTGCTAGGCAGAGCGTGAGGGCTGAATCTCCTGCATGTGCTGGGATTGGTCGGACGATGACGGCCAACGACAGATAGACAGGTCTGTATACATGTATCTGTGTGGATATATCTGGTCTGAGGTTTGTATACATGTATCTGTGTGGATATATCTGGTCTGAGGTTTGTATACATGTATCTGTGTGGGTATATCTGGTCTGAGGTCTGTATACATGTATCTGTGTGGATATATCTGGTCTGAGGTCTGTATACATGTATCTGTGTGGGTATATCTGGTCTGAGGTCTGTATACATGTATCTGTGTGGGTATACATATGAGGTCTTAGTGGGTACATATTTATGGTGTAGTGTCTGTGCAGGGTGTGCAGGGGGTAAATGGGGCGTCTGGCCATACATTTCAATATTAACATAAACAGGACAGGCTTTCAGCAGCTTCCTAAATCATTATTATTATTCTTTATTTATAAAGCGCCGGCATATTCCGCAGCGCTGACATTATTTATTGGAAAGCGTCACATGACTTTAATTAAAAGTATCGGTTCTTGTACTCGGTCCTAAAAAAAGTGGAATCGGTGCAACTCGAGCTGTAATCGAGTGTGTATGAGTTATAAACATGCTCGATACAGGGTGAAATCATTATACTGTACATAGAGGGGTTTCAGTATATTGTGTACGGTGTGTATCAGTGTGTATGTGGGGTGTATCTAGGGCTGCCAGATCAGCCATGATTTCCTGGACACATAAAATATATTCATGCTGATGGGCAGTGCATGAAAAATGTCACCCCGCAGCATGTATAATCCATACGCTACAGGTAAGAAATCAGAAAGGAATCCGTATACTCTGCACTGTGACCCTGTGGGGATCTCAGGCTGTCAGTATACTCTGCACTGTGACCCTGTGGGGATCTCAGGCTGTTAAGTCAGAAGGGGACACTCCTGGGTGTAATAGAAGGTGAATACAAAGCTCCATATCAGTGATTGTGGCCCTGCAGGGGGTGATTGTCACACAGGGGCTTCTTATAGACTAAGCGCCGCCTTATTCCCATGGCTGGGAGACATTTCATTGCTGAATTCACACACATCATTATACAGCGGATACAGTTTATAATCAGCAATATATGTGTAGCGCTCACTCCCGGAGGAGCCGCTGAAAATAAACCACGGGTCAGTCTCCCCGCACTAGGGAATAAATATACTCCAGCACCGTTGTGGATTTTATAATTTATATAGTTTACTGAAGTAAAAGGCATATAATAAGACACGGTGTTTGTAGATATATTTACAGTATTTCGTATTGCGGTAAACGCGCAGCGGGAAAAAAAAGAAATACGAGACTTCGTATTTCTGGAAAAATACGCGACCGAGCAGAAAAATACAATGCTTCGTAATTACGAGAAACGCGCAGCGGAAAATAAAATAAGATGCAAATCTTTTCCCCTTTTTCGGATACTAGGGAGTGAGTCCCGAACAGGTTAAGTCCCGAATTGTGAGTGTATGTGTGTGTTATGGTACCCGGGTACTATTCAACTGGCCAGTGAATCTTTTAAGCGATGTCTTCGACTAGTCAAGTTGGGGCCCTGTGGGTTTCAGAAATAAACAACAGCGTGCGTGCTTGAGCTTTTGTAGAACCGGCCTTGGAGGCCTCTCACCCATCCGTTGATCACCAAGGCTCCGCTGACCCAGGACGTCTCTCCGCTTGTCTCCGCGCTGGGACACCGACTATTGGATCGATAATCAGGCTCTCTGTGCTCCGGTCCGGACTTATCCAGCTACCGCCTGCTCTCCCATCCAATGGACTCGCGGTACTCCTCACTCGGGGTCCTCAGCTTGTCTGGACAAACACTGGGGTGATGATGGTCAGTGGGTAAGGCTCCTTTTGGCAAGGCAGGATAACCCTACTCGATTCCTGATAGGCCACACTTGCGCTCCGGCCTAGTCACGGTTCCGCTCTGCAGCACTGCGTCCTCTTCCATGCACTCCCTGGCGCGCTCTGGCGCGTTCTCCACGAGGCTCAGGATGTACAGCGTCTGTGTCCCACCCACTTCCTGTCTGTTTGCAAAGCACGCCGGGAAATGTAGTCCCAATGTTCAGTGTCTCTGATCGCGCTTGTCTCCCTCCGGTGGCCAAAAATAGGTACTGCCACAGTAAGAGTTTAAACACAGCGCTACATATGTATTTACTTACAAGAAGCCGCTCACTCCCAGCACCCTCAGCCTGGATCTCCTCTCTGGATTCACCAGCTGGATCTGCCACCTCACAGGGCTCATGACACAAAGGGTTAATGAATGGCCTGATCACAGTGCTGTGTCTCCCTCCCTGTCCCTCAGTGCTGGATCCAGCCACCTCACAGCTCAGTGTCCCCCATTCCCCTCCCCCAGCATCACGTGTGCCCTGCAGCCAGTCACATGGGCTGTGATGTCATCAGAGCGCGCCCCTCCCCGTGTTGCTGCAGGAGATGGTGTTTGTGAGAAGCTGAGCGTCAAACCTGGAAAAAGGTAAAGGATCCAACACCATCTCACAACCCCCACTGAATATTACACACATACAGCACACACCGTTATATACAGAGCACGCGCACACATACAGCACACACCGTTATATACAGAGCACGCACACACATACAGCACACACCGTTATACACAGAGCGCGCGCACGCATACAGCACACACCGTTATACAGGCCCGTCTTTAGCGCAGGGCAAAAGGGGCAGCTGCCCTGGGCCCAGTCAGTCTTATGGGGCCCAAAGCAGCTGCTCCCGAGTCCTTGAGCCGGCAAAAATCGTGGTGTTACGGGCTGCCTCCCCTCCGTGGTGATGGGACCACAGCGAGGAGGTGAGGCATCGCGAGAGAGGTGAGGCATCTTGGGAGCTGCGTTTGGCTCCTCCCCTCCTCCTCACCATGCAGTTCCCCTGTTCTGGCACATGTGGGAACCTCTCATATGTGGGGACCGGCGCACTTCCGGTGACGTTTCAGCCGCTCACATCAAAGAACCACCAGCAATGCGCATGCGTACCGCCGATTGGTTACCCCAGCTCTCATGCAGGCACACGCAGGCTGCTTGCAGAGCACAGCTATATGAGGTCCTGCAAGGGCGATACAGTGTTTGTCCTGCCATCTGCTGATATTTTCAGCAAATAACAGGAAGCAGTCCCTGTGAAGTTCTGATTGATATATACCCTGTGTCTCCCCAGCCCCAAGTACAATTACAGATGGCTGTAATCGCAGCGAGCGCGCGCATGCGCGTTGCTGGTGGTTCCTTGACGCGTGCGGCTGTAACGTCACCGGAAGTGCGCCGGTCCCCACATATGAGAGGTTCCCACATGTGCCAGAACACCCCCGCACGGAGACAGGATTCAGGAAGCAGCCAGTGCTTCTGCTCAGCCCTGCTCAGCTCTGCCAGCCGGAGACAGCCTACAGCAAACATGCAGTAAGAAGCAGGGCTCTGCTTACAAGACCCCCCTGCTCCCCCACCCCTCCAGTTTGGCTGTATGTGTGTGTGGATTATGGATGTGTGTGTATTGTGGATTATGTGTATTGTGTGTGTATTGTTGATTTGAAGCAGCCATCTGGGTGTAATTCGGGTTAGGAGATTGTGACTCGGTGGTAGACAAAGGAGACGGAGGCCTTCTTAAGCAGGAAAAGCATTTATTCGGTACCGAGCCTTGAGTCAGGTCTAGCCCAAAAAGACTCAAGGGCCGAGCCAACAGAGAGACAAAGAATTTATACATGGCTTGTAAAAATGCACACCTTATTCCCCTCCCCAGGTTACCCTCCCACTTATAATATCAACCTTCATTATACATATTGGACTTTATTCATCATTTTGCAAGTCAGCAAGGTTCACTTCAAAGAAACGACCCTTGAGCCCACTCTGTATTCTCTGTCTAGTCAATATGGTCATAAAAAGGAATAATTCTTCTAAAGCAAATATGGCAAGCTATGGGATTTACGCATTCCTGCTGTCTCGATATATTAAGCAACTTTTATGGCTTAGAGTTAAAGACCTGGGGGGGGGAAAGAGATAATTCTTCAGTCAGCAGAAATCAGGTTTATTTGAGGCTACACTTAGCTGTTAGTTAGAGCAGGCAAACTTAGTTGACTCTAGTGAGCACAAAGGGACTGCAGACTTTTAAAACACAAAATGGAGTTGGTAGCATACCTTGAGCGAACACCAAAATGGCGGATTAGCTGTGTTAGTATATTTCTAAATGAAATCCCAAGAGGTGCTATCTCATTCCCTCCTCTTGGTGGAGAGTCTACAATGACCTCTCCCAGCCAACTAACTAAATCATTAAGGATTTTTAATCAGTAGGGGTTACTTGGCTCATTGGATGGTAATTTGAAGTGTCCCCCAGGGGCCTATCTTCTGGCTTCAGGAATTTACGGCAGATTGGCCACAGACACATGGCTAACTTGTAGGTTAGTGCACAGATAAGAATTAGTATACCAATGAGGATCAGGGACCCTACCCTGGAAATAGCATTTAGGATTGAGCCAAACCATGACCCAAATGTACCCCAGATGGGACACTTTCTCTTGGTGCTTGAGAATTGCATCAAAATATTCAGGTACATCATCAGTAGCTGTGCGGAGATAAGTACAACATTCATATTGTATCGTCATTTCACACATTCCATTTAATACAGCCTGTATCTGTTCAATAGCTATTTTCTGATATAACTTTAATTTACGAATTTATCGGAGCTCCGCATTCACAGTTGGATGTCAGCGATAGTAATATTCACAATTTCATCCTTTAGTACAACATATTAAGTCTTCTCATCATTTCAATGCCGCATCCTGTGAAGGAAGAAAACCAAGACCAGGCCATATCACCTTTGGAAAACAGTTCTCGTTTAGCAAAATTTAAGGAATAATGTGGTTGTGGTGTCCTTGGTCCAGGGTATCACCTTTGATCCGCTGGAGGGGGACTACCCAGGCCAGGTAACACCACGTCTTATATCAGTATTTATCCACATGTGACATAAGTTTCCGCAACAAACCATTACTTGGAGACTATTTCCCAATGCCCCTGGATCAGATACATCTAGTGTTGCATTAAACAAGGATTCTTTACACATTGAACTAGGTGGGGCCTGATTTTTCTTTAGTTTAAAACACCATAAAGGGAAGTAAGCCCAGTTATTGATCTGAATAGTGTGGTTTGTTTTGGCATAATTAAGCTCTTAGTCAGATTAAGAACACTAGGACCACTACACCTTTATTCACAGGGAAGTCAAGCAAGTTAAGGGGTACCGCTAAGGTGGGAATAACTGATGACCCTTGGTTCAATTTGTTACGCACCCAACAGGATTCATATCCTGACTTCTTTGCATACACAAATTTAATAAGCAGTTTATCCTCTGGTCTTGTCAAGTCTCGTTTCCGGCGATCCTGTGCCGGTAGGACAGTCATGTCAAATTCCGGTGTCAACACAATAGGGGCTGACATCACTCCCTTAGGGAGCTGGATTGGAAAAAAAAAAAAAATAGTCCAGCAACAAGTGTCAGTCAGATCAAAAATAAAACAATAATCCCAATACATATAAGGATCCTTTGGTACTTTTCAAATGGTCTTTTTTTTTTAACCTCTTAAAAATAGTATCTGGAAGCAGAGGCTCATGGGCCTCCCGGGGTACCTCTGGAGCTTCCATCGATTGGGAATGTGGTAAACTTAACGGTCTTTCAATAACAACAGGCACAAAGACTGGAGTTTGGAGAGCCGGTGGTCAACTAGACTTGGATCTCCCTTATTCCTCTCCGGTCTGTGCAGCTGCTTGGGTACGGTGGAAACGTAGCTTCAGTGGGTCAGATTCACTGGCTATCACTTTCCATGCCTGGTCCGTAACCTCTGCAGCAGGTTTCAATCGTGAGTGGTGTATCCATGGCAGCACTTCGGCCACCTTCACTGCTGTGGGAGTTGATAACAAGACAACATAAAAACCCCTAACGTGTCTACCTTCCATTCCTTAACCCATACTGAGTCCCCAGGACAGTATCTGTGTAAAGGTAAGTATAGGAAATGTGGTATGTGTTCACTAACTCATGTATACATGCTCTGCATCGTCTGAACTAACCTGATCACTTGCTGGCGTAGGTCAGTTTCTCCTAATACCCGGGGATCCCCCCCTCAACCTAGTTATCAAAGAGGTGGGATAACCAAACATCATCTCGTATGGGCTCAATTTTAGGAGTGAGGTAGGGCTGCTTCTCACATGCAGTAGAACAATTGGCAACACATCCAGCCATTTCATTGATGTTTCTTGGCATATTTTAGCCATCAATGTCTTTGGATTTCTATTCATTCTTTCCTCTTTTCCAGAGCTTTGAAATCTGTATGCAGAGTGCAGTTTCCAGGTGATTCTTAACAATCGGGCGAGCTGCTGCAAACAACTTTGTATGAAGGCTGGGCCATTGTCTAATCCGATTTCAAGAGGCAGTCCATACGTTGGGATAATTTTCTCTCGAGGCACCTTACCTCTGCAGTCTTTTCTGTTCGAGTTGGGTAGGCTTCAACCCATCCCATTAGTGTGCATACTAGCACCAGTAGATATTTATATCCTTTGCATGGTGGGAGAACAGTAAAGTCAATTTGTAGGGAGGACATTGGAGATAATCGAACCGATAATACTCCTGGTGGTTGTACTATCCCTTGCCTTGGGTTGTTCTTAGCACAAGTGACACATTGTTGCGCAATTACTCTGCAGACGGAGGTGAGTCCAGGAACGTAGAAGTGCGGTTCTAGTTGTTGCTCCATGGCTGTCTTTCCTCCATGTGTTCTGGAATGCAGGGCCCGGACAATTTCAGGTGCCAGGGTGGCTGGTAAGACAATTCTTTCACTCTCCAACTGGTACCATCAGTCTTCTCTGTATTCTCCTGGCTCTTCGGAGAGCCATTTCTTCTCCTTTTCAGAGTAGGCCGGAGTTCAGTGCGTAATGGGTGTTGGCAACAGGGGTGTCACCACTGAGAGAAGTTTTTTGACATACTTGGGTATTCTGTGCTTCAGAGCATATTCAGACAGTGCATCTCTTTCATGTTGATTCTTTACAGTCGGCAGGAAATACTTCAGGGCACTTTCTTTCATATTTTGCAGCTGATCTTCAACCAGCATCTCTTTCAGGGAGAACTTCACCAGCGGAGCTTGGTATTGTGCAGCTCCCAGCTCTCCCATGCTTCTCACAATTCGGGTAATTCTCAGGTTATTGTGGGTGTTAGTATTCAAATTGGAGAAGCGTGTCGAAAAATTTGAGTCTCGTATCACTTCTATCTCCTCTTCCCCCACTAATTTTACGCCGAAGAAATTCAGCATCAGTTTATAGACTCTCCGTAGCCTATGTTGGATTTCAGCGGTGTTCTTCATAATTTCAATTTCAGAAGTAGTCAGAGGCTTTGCATGTGCATTCCAGCCTTGTTCACGTAGAGGAAACAACCATTGGATGTAGCTGTGGTGCTTCTCTAGAAGTTCATATTCATTGTACCAATGGCAAAGAACATCTTCAATAAATTCTCCATGAGGTGCAAATCTTCTCTTATTCATATAGAAGTCAAAGTTAGGCATATCTTGAAGCGCAGTATTTAGACAGAGCAGAGTTTCGACTTTCATTTGCAGTGATACGGGTTTACATACCGGAATCTTGATAGGTGAGTCAACTTGAACCAGTCCTCTCTGGGGAACCGAAGTTTCTGTTCGGTGTTCCGGATTTCCATTCTGGAAGCTTTTCAAGTGATTCTCCTGTTGCTGTCGAGTTCTCTTGGCATTGGTTTCTTTCCAATCACAGCCACGCTCAAGGGCTTGTGTCTGTCTTGCTGCTTCCTTCGCCACTTGATCTGCTTTATGGTTTCCTCTGGGAACTTCTTCTTTGCCTTTCTGGTGTCCTCGACAATGTATAACACCAACTGCGGACAGTTTCCATACCGCATCCAGTAGATTCAATATTTCAAGGGCATTTTTGACTTGTTTGCTTGCAGATGTTAGGAGGCCACGTTCTTTGTAGAGTGCTCCGTGAGCCTGAATTGTCATGAAGGCATACTTGGAATCGGTGTATGTGTTCACCCTTTTGTTTCAGATAGTTCTAGACCTTTGGTAAGGGCAATAATTTCAGCTAGTTGAGCAGAAGTGCCATTAGGCAGTGGTTTTGCTTCAATTGTTTCGTCAAGAGTGACTACTGCGTACCCAGAAAATCTCTTTCCATTTTCAACAAAACTGCTTACATCAGTGAACAGTTGCAAGTCGTATTTGTCTAGGGGTATGTCTTTGAGGTCAGGTCTGCTGCTATATACTTCATCCATTACTTGGAGGCATTCATGTTCATGGTCTTCTGAAGCATCTGGAAGCAATGTAGCAGGATTCAGTGTGGAGATAAGTTCCAAGTGAACTCTTGGGTTTTCACACAGCATGGCTTGGTACTTGGTCATTCTTGCATTGCTGAACCAGTAATTGCCTTTTTGGTCTAGAAGAGTCTGGACTGCATGAGGGACTTTCACAAAGAGTTCTTGGCCTATTGTGAGCTTGTCTGCTTCTGCAACCAGGAGGTCAGTGGTTTCAAGCAACAAAGTCTTTAATTGGGTGACAGCCTCAGTTTGTTCTTCACCCCAAATGAATAGGTCAGGCTCTGCACCTTTGGTGGCTTGGTACAGAGGCTCGGCAATGATGGCAGAGTTGGGGATCCACAGGCGACAGAAGCCTGCAGCTCCCAAGAATTCTCTTACTTGGCAACGAGTCTGTGGTTGAGGGACATGGCAGACTGATTCTTTGCGTTCTGGATTGCACGCTTGGTACCTGTAAGTTGAAAGCCTAGGTATTTCACACTGCGTTGGCAGATTTAGGCCTTTCTTTTAGAAACTTTGTAGCCTGCCTTGCATAAAATACTTAACAGTTCTGTTTGTGGCATTGAAACAATCTTCTTCAGTTGGTAAGGCAAGCAGGAGTTCATCAACATACTGCAATAGGGTAGCTTTGTCTGGCTGAGAGTCTTTGTTCAGCGCTCTCCTGAGGATCGTAAACTTTGAAGGAGGCACGTCATTTGATGTTTGGAGCCATTCTGGACATTTTCCCGCTGAAAGGCAAACAATGGCTGACTCGCTGGAGCCAAGCGGATACAGACGAACGCATCTTTTTAAATTAAGTGTAGAATTCTGTGTTGCCGGGTATCAGAGCTAGGAGGTTACACTCAATTGGGCCAAATCCGTATAAAGTCACTGTGGCAGAATTAACTGCCCTTAAATCCTGTACAGATGTGAATTCTTGAGTGCCCTCTTCCTGAACTGGAGCAACGGAGTATTCCATGAAGACACACAAAACTTTAGAAAACTGTACTTTAGCAAGCGTTCAAGGTGGACTTGGATGTGTTGCCTGGCTTTTTGTGGGATGTGGTACTGGTGCAGCACCACGGGCTATTACTTTTTTTTTTATTCATCTTACTTTCAATAATACACATTTTATAACACGTTTCTCTCTTCTCATCATAAGCAACTTCTTTGTGCATTCCCCATTTTACTTGTCTTTTACTTTCTTATTATCACTTTCTAATCTTTTCTATTTATTTTACAATTTCTCCAAACTGATCTAATGCCTGCAGTTTTTTCCTCTATATCTGCTGTATCTCTCAGACTCCTCTCCTAGAACCTTCCCTCCCACCTTTTCTCCTCTGTCAGTGTTACTTGTTTGCATAAGGGGGGGGGGGGTTTCAAAGTGGCAACAACCTTTTTTTTTTTTTTTAAATAAGCAGAGTCTCTTACAATAGACACAAATGCAATTGAGATATAACAGCACTGTTTTACATAAAATGTCAACAAACTCTCGCAGCCTATAACACACAACACATTCACTTACTGGAGCAAAAATACTGGTACATAAATCATACTAGATCTTTAAATCAAGCATTTATAACATACCAGAACAAGTGGCAATTCTGCCGTAGACATATACACTTATTGAACGACTGTAGCACAGTACGCCACACACTTACAAAAAAACGCATGTTTAGCGCACACACAATCAAATCACCTTTTGTCTTGGTTTGAACAGACATCAAACATTCCTCAGTCAAAAACATTTTTTTTTGTTTCTCTTGCTAATTGCAGGTCTCTTCCTAATTTAGCCTTTTTACTCAATGCTCTCTGAAATGTGTTCATTAGAATTCATCCTGTCTTACAATTTTACATTCATTTTAAATATGCATTTTAGGGGCACACCCGAAAAACACAAAACAATGGCTGTACACTGTACACACCATAATACATATACACACACACACACAACAGAGATTTCATACATAGATCATTTTCATTGCAATGCATACAAAACCAAAGAGCATATAAACCCACTATACATATATATAGCACTTACACAGACTGGGCAGCACATATACATTGCACCATAAACGCAAACACAGCACATATATACACTTACTGCACAGAGCACATATACACACACAACTCTAAATCCATATTCATAACATTTATACACATTTGCTATGTAAATAGCACATACCCACACTGGCTGCAGCCATATATAATACTACTCAGCACACACTCATAGTGTATTCGTTCAATGCAACAAATAATAGCTTCTGTATACATACTGCAAAAGCATATTTACAGGAAACATACACAGAGCATTTTTTTTTTTTAAGCAAACGCAACACATATATACAGAGCACATACAATACCTCCATATATCATAAAAACATAGAGAATGTTGGCAGATAAGAACCTTTCGGCCCATCTAGTCTGCCCAATTACATGGATACTTTCCCTAGATTTATCTTTTGTTTAGGATAGCCTTATGCCTATCCCATGCTTGCTTAAATTCAATTACTGTTTTGGCCTCTACCACTTCAACTGGAAGGCTGTTCCATGTATCCACCACCCTCTCAGTAAAATAATGCTTCCTGATGTTACTTTTAAACCTTTGCCCCTCTAATCTAAGACTATGTCCTCTTGTTTTGCTACTTTGTTTCCTTGTAAATATACTCCCTTCCTCTACCTTGTGGATTCCCTTTACGTATTTAAATGTTTCTATCATATCTCCTCTGTCTCGTCTTTTTTCCAAGCTGTACATGTTAAGATCATTAAGCCTTTCCTGGTAACTTTTCTCCTTCAAGCCGTACACCATTTTAGTAGCCCTTCTCTGAACTCTCTCTAAGATGTCTATATCCTTCTGGAGATACGGTCTCCAGTACTGCACACAGTACTCCAAGTGAGGTCTCATCAGTGCTCTGTACAGTGGCATGAGCACTTCCCTTTTCCGACTGCTAATACCTCTCCCTACACAACCAAGCATTCTGCCAGCATTTCCTGCTGCTCTGTTACATTGACTACTCCATATATCCATACAGGGTATTGATCCGGATGCCTTGGGCGTCCAGTGACCACTGAATGAACCTTTTGGATCTCTTCAGGCTCCATTGATCCTTCCTGCGGCCATGAAGGAGAAAGGAGGGGCCAATCAACCTCACACAGAACTCACAGCCTGCTCTTCGGCAACTTCCTCCCATATTGATGAACTGCAAAGAGAGTCTCGAAGTTCTGCAACATATACCCAAGCGGTGTTTCACCTTTCACAATTTTCTTTCCATTATGGGATTTGGTGTTTCCCATTTCCGCAACTTGGTGACCAGCACCAAGTAATACACAAAAGCACAATCTGATATTTCACTCAACAATTCTTTTGCGTCCCTAATTCGGTGGCCAAGTCGTGGTCACCCAGCTTGGAATCTCACCTACTATAGGGCCACTCTCGTATTTGCTTTACCCCGAAGGGTGTAGGCGCACGTTCACTCACAGTTTCAGTCACCACTCAATATCAGATACAGATAATACAGTTCAGTACACAATCCTAGCAATACAGAATATCTAACAGCTAAGCATCCTTTCTTATAGCCAACAGATGTAATTTTTACACAATACACTATAGCTTTAGAAGAGGTAGCTACTCTCTTCTGCCGTGGGGTACTGTTTTTTTTTTTTTATTTTTTTTTATTTATTTTTTTTAGGGGTGCACAATTTCCCCCCCTTTTCAGACCCGGGCCACAGCTATTGGAGCACTTCAGTCTCCTGGAACACTGCAGGTTCCTCACATTGAAGCGCTACAGGCTTCCTATCTCTCTAGAGGGCGCCTTCCCCTTTATCTGGCATACCAAAATACAGACACGGAGATTCAACCGCACATTCACTGTTGGCTAATTATTTACACAATCACTCATTATGCTATCAAATACTGAATAATAAAATATATTACCTTGGTCATAGCACAACGGTTTTCCTCCAGGCCTCGTGCTTCCGTGGGGTCACGGTCAGGGGCGCTACCACACAACACGTTGAGATCCACAGAGTGCAGGAAGACCTGCAAGGGCACCGGCAGACAATCAACTTTTGATCGGCAGCACGCCCCAACGGAGCCCACGGAGTTGCAGAACAGGCCGAGCCAGGCCTGCCAATCCCGGACGAAGCCCCCAGAAATGAAGCAGCCATCTGGGTGTAATTCGGGTTAGGAGATTGTGACTCGGTGGTAGACAAAGGAGACGGAGGCCTTCTTAAGCAGGAAAAGCATTTATTCG
Organism: Leptobrachium leishanense; assembly: GCA_009667805.1. NCBI lineage: Eukaryota > Metazoa > Chordata > Amphibia > Anura > Megophryidae > Leptobrachium > Leptobrachium leishanense. The sequence continues at coordinate 48,787 of RXON01000185.1, forward strand.
GTACCGAGCCTTGAGTCAGGTCTAGCCCAAAAAGACTCAAGGGCCGAGCCAACAGAGAGACAAAGAATTTATACATGGCTTGTAAAAATGCACACCTTATTCCCCTCCCCAGGTTACCCTCCCACTTATAATATAAACCTTCATTATACATATTGGACTTTATTCATCATTTTGCAAGTCAGCAAGGTTCACTTCAAAGAAACGACCCTTGAGCCCACTCTGTATTCTCTGTCTAGTCAATATGGTCATAAAAAGGAATAATTCTTCTAAAGCAAATATGGCAAGCTATGGGATTTACGCATTCCTGCTGTCTCGATATATTAAGCAACTTTTATGGCTTAGAGTTAAAGACCTGGGGGGGGAGAAGAGATAATTCTTCAGTCAGCAGAAATCTGGTTTATTTGAGGCTACACTTAGCTGTTAGTTAGAGCAGGCAAACTTAGTTGACTCTAGTGAGCACAAAGGGACTGCAGACTTTTAAAACACAAAATGGAGTTGGTAGCCTACCTTGAGCGAACACCAAAATGGCGGATTAGCTGTGTTAGTATATTTCTAAATGAAATCCCAAGAGGTGCTATCTCAGATTATGTGTATTATGTGTGTGTGTGGTATGTATATATGGGGTATGTGTGTATTATGTACTGTATGTATGTCTACACACAGAGATATTGTGTTATTGTGTTTTTCTTACAGTACGTGTATAAAGGATGCGTAATTGTAAAAAAAATATTTAATCTATCAGGGTTATTCAGAGATCCGAATTGTGGATGAAAGGTAACCGAACAGTGAAATTCAGGGTATGGTTACCTTTCCTGGCCATTCAGCTATTCAGAGAGCAGGCAGTTCGCCAAATGTTGCCGAATTGCCTGCACATACGGTGCCTGTTCGGTGCCTGTTCGAGAGCAGTGAAATCCCCATAAAAAATCAATGCTTCGGCTATTCAGAGAACACAAACCAGCAGTGAAAGGTTCCCGAAATGTCCTGCCATTCGGTGGTTTCATTCGGCAGGTTTATTCAGGAGAATCCCATAGGCTTCAATGTTAAAAATATTCCTGTTTTAATACCAGATCTAATAAACCATTGATTATTTTATTCTGCAGTAAAAAGTTTCTTTATTTATAGATTTTTATTTAGGATATTATAGGCATTTTTCGGGATTTTGTGCGAAAATAGTTTTTTTCCTTTTTTTTAAATGTTCTTTTTTCTGTAACAGCCCTTTTTATTATCATTCATTGGATCTTTATATGTAAATTTCAGACATTTTCATTCTGTAGTTTCTTTGCAAACAGCGTTTTTTTTTTTAAATTCAAAATTTTTATTGTTTTTGAAGGAAAAAACAGAAAAGTATAACAGTTGGGTACAGAAAGAAAAAACAGGGCAGATAATACCTTTCTGGTTACATATAAGGGGAGCAAAACATACATTAACTTACAAACAAACACAGGCCACCAGCCCGTAACCGGAGAGTAATACCTTAGAAAGTGATATGAATCACAATCCTAACGTCCCAACATTATTAGGTGTTGCGTTAGCCAACGTATGTCACGTTCCAACCCGGCCCGGCACCCCTGAGTCTGCGGTACATTCCGCAGCCAGCATAGAATCCCAAAGGGACCAGTGGTCATTTTCCGGCTGTGGGAAATCGTAAATATGTCTAGCCATCAGCTCATATTCCCTTATATTATTCACCATATCCCGTACCTCACGGACAGTAGGAACCCGCTGTTGCTTCCATCTCCGAGCTATCAACAACATAGTGCTAGAGGTTATCGCGCAAAACAATTTCCTTTGCCACTTGCCCAACTTAACCTTTGATATACCCAATAAAAAATCCGCAGGAGCAAATGGTAATACCAGTCCTATTGCCTTTTCCACCAGGCCCGCCACTCCTCGCCATAGTGGCTCTACTACCACACAATCCCACCAAACATGAATCATGGTTCCTTTTAGCCTCTCGCAGCGCCAACATTTTGGTGAGACTGTTTTATTCATATGACATTCCCTTGCTGGTACTAGGTACCAACGGTATATACCTTTACGTCTCACTTCCATCAAAGAAGCACACCTGTACGCTCCCCTGTCCAATTCAAACGCCCACTCCCAAGCTTGAGATGGTATCCTAATACCCAACTCCCCCTCCCAAGCCTTTTGGAATGACCATGTGTGATCCGGTGATGGAACATTCAGTGCTGCATAGCATATAGAAAGGAGTTTTGCTTTGTGCTTGTTTTACTACAAAACTCGCAAATGGTGACAATGGGGTCTGAGGCAAGGTAGGTGGGAAACTCATGCCTGGCCGACGTATGACCGAAGCTATTTGGTAGAAAGAAAGCCGCCATGTCTCCGTTAACCTATAACGCTGCTGTAACATTTCGAAGGTCAGCATTTTCCCTCCCGATATCAATTGGTGGAGATGGCCAATCCCCCTAGAGATCCACCTAGCACAGTCAAAGTCTGCAATCCAGTGTGTCAATACCTCCAGAGGGGTTGCCAGCGAGAGAGAGGTAGTATTTAATAAGAGGGTACGACTCATATCCCAGACGTGCAAATACCATCTAGTTAGCGGCAATATATCTGGTAGAGGGGGCCTCTGGCGGCGTGTGAGCCAGATGACAGTTGTTATTAGGTATTGTTTCGCAAAAGACTGTTCTATGGCTGTCCACTGTGGAGGGCGCGGGGAGTGGAAATATTCTGCTAAAGACGCCAGCACCGCAGCTCTATGGTACAGATGTATATTAGGCATAGCCAGCCCGCCTCTCCGTATGGGGAGGTTGAGCAACCTAGTGGGAACCCTAGGTCGTTTTCCGTTCCACACATAATGGTTCAAAAGAGATTGTACCTCGTCTAAGTAAGATTTAGGTAAACGGATCGGAATGGTTCGAAAATAATATAGTAGCTTGGGCAAAAGTGACATTTTAATAGCAGCCATCCTACCCATCCACGATAAGGACGTCCTTTTCCATTTAAACAAAAGCTGTTTTATATGAGATAAGAAGGGTTTGTAGTTTAGGTCGAATAATTGGTCAGGAGATTTAGAAATTTTTACCCCTAGGTACTGCAGATAATCCTCCCGCCATTCAAACTGAAAATGCTGTCTTAATGATTCCCTAACGTTACCAGGGACATTGATAGTTAACGCCTGCGACTTAGGTAAATTAATTTTATGGTAAGATACCGCACTATATTCCGTCAGGAGTTCACTAAGTCGAGGTAAGGAGTCTGTAGGTTCAGCAAGAGTCAGTAAAATGTCATCTGCGAAGACCCCTATCTTGTACACCGTTGGACCCACCATAATCCCCGCCACCCCATCGTCCTGTCGTATTCGCTGCGCCAATGGTTCGATCACTAGAGCGTACAACAATGGGGACAGGGGACACCCCTGTCTAGTCCCATTTCTGATGCCAAACTGATTTGATAAAAAACCTGCCGTCAATACCGACGCCGTCGGGGAAGCATATAACGCGAAAATACTCTGCAGCACCGAGACCGGAAAACCAAACTTCAGCAACACTTTACGCAAAAACATCCAATCCACTCTGTCAAACGCTTTTTCAGCGTCTAGCGCCAACAGCACGCTCGGGAGGCGGTGCGTCTGAATTACTTGTATTAAATCTATCAGTTTTTTAGTGTTGTGCGGCCCCTGTCTCCCCCTTATAAACCCCACCTGGTCTGAGCAAATCAGCTTAGGCAAGAGTTCCGCCACCCTATTCGCTAAAATTTTGGCATAGATTTTTACATCAACATTCAATAAAGATATCGGCCTAAAGTTTGGACACAGAGTAGGGGATTTACCGGGTTTAGGGAGAGGGACAATAGTAGTACGTAACATTTCCTCAGGAAATCTACCCGCCTCCGCGGCAGAGGTGAAAAGCGAGAGAAGGTGGGGAGTCAACTGAGCAGAAAAATTCTTATAATATATGTCTGTAAAGCCATCTGGGCCTGGGGATTTATGGGATGGAAGGGATTTAATGGTCGTCGCTATCTCTAGCTCCGTAAAGGGAGACGATAAACCGTCCCTCTGGGTAGGAGTTAAGGAAGGCAGATGGAGATCCGATAAATATCGATCCACCCGTGCCTCACAAAAGGAGGAAGGGAGCGGGTCAGGTTGTAAATTATACAGGTCCCCATAGTACGCGGCTAGGGCATTCCCTATTTCCAGTGGTTTATAAACCGTCTTCCTACCAGAATCAAGCACAAGGTGGGAAATTCTAGTAGTCGCGACCATAGGCCTAAGATATCTGGCCAGGAGCCGACCCGGGCGATCCCTAAACGCATAGTACCGTGCCTTCAATCTACGCTGAGAATAAAGAAGAGCCTTGTAGTTCCAGTCTGACAGTCTCGCCTGCGCTTCTAAGAGTAGTTTCAGATGGGCCGGGGTAGGGTCCGAACTATTCGCTTGCGCAGCTATATGAATTTGAGACAATATTAAAAGTTTATCAGCCTGACGGGCTTGGTTCAAACGAGAAGCCCATTTGATGCACACACCTCTCAGGACAGCTTTGTGCGCTTGCCAAAGTGTTTCTGGCGTGACCCCTGGAGTAGTATTCAACGTAAAATATTCCGCCAACGTCTGTTCTATTTCAGCCAAGGCACCAGGGTCAGACAAAATTGAATCATTAAAGCGCCACATCGCCTTCCCCGCTCTCTCTTTCCCCGCCCTCTCCAACTGTCAAAAAAATCGGCGCGTGATCCGACCAGGTAATATCTAAAATCTCGCATTTAAGGACCTGTGACAGAGAGGAGCTTTGTAACAGAAAATAATCTAGCCTACTATACGTGTTGTGTACCCTTGAATGGAACGTGAACTCTGAGTCGCCCGGGTGCCATAAGCGCCATACGTCATATAAACCATGGGAGGAAAACAGGTCTCTCAATTTCTGTCCCTGACGTATACTACGCTTAGTCGGAATCGGGATCTTAGGGGACCGGACATCACGCAATGGATCAATACTGTAATTAAGATCTCCGCATATTAGCAATACACCAGTCGCTACAAGGGACACCCTATTTAGTACTCCAGAGATAAAAGAAAGTTGTTCAGTATTAGGCGAGTATACATTCACCAGCGTATAAGTTTTGTGATTCAGCGAGCAGACCAAAATAAGATAGCGGCCCTGCGGATCCGAAATCTTTCTATGTAGTTGGTATACGACATCAGATCTAATTAAAATCGACACCCCTCTCGCTTTGGTAGGACCCGTGGCGTGGTATTGCGTAGAGAAGTTGCGTATTCTTAGCGGGGGATGAGCAAGGCGTTTAAAATGGGTTTCCTGGAGGCAAACCACATCCGGCTTTAGCCGCAACACATCCGCCGCCAGAGAATGACGCTTAACCGGAGCGTTTAGCCCCTTAACATTGTATGAGAGTATCTTCAACATTGCGCTTAATATCAATATGTGGAAAGTGCACATTTTTACCTTTATCCAGACAGCAAGGAGGTGGCCACACCTAACAATAACAGAAAAAAAAACACACAAACCAGGTATTCACCTGGGAACTATGTACATCCATAAACAGAAACATCTCCAGTGAGAAGCCCCAAAAATGAGGGGGACCTTCTCGTACCCCTCATGGGAGGAGGGAGGGGGGGAAACCTCGAGGTCTGCGAAGGATCAGGCCCGCAAAACCAAACAGTATATAGAAGAAAAAAAAATCAAAACGGTGAGAGATCTCAAGGAGCCCAGTTTCGGGGCGCACCTGTCCAAAAGACTTAACCCTCGCAACATAGTGACCAGTCCGACGTTCCTTTTGCGGGTTTACATCTTAGTGCCCTCTATAGAGACCAGGAAGGAGAAGCCCAGGCCCTTAAGGCCTTCAAGCTGGACCTTCTCCTATTTCCTCCCACTGGAGGACCAATACTTTACGGCCAGCTGTCTTGGATGCCTAACGTTGACTTCATCTCTTACGCCACTCTGGATCCAGACGTTGAGTCGAGCCCCGGGCTTGAGTAACCGGAGGAGAAGAAGGGCCCTGTTGTTCCATGCCCCACACTTTAAGAAGCCGTTTCCCGGCTTCAACCGGGGTGATTACGTGGAAAGCTTCGTTTCTGGCCACCAATAACTTAACCGGGAATCCCCATCTGTAAGACACTCCATTAGCGCGTAGAGCCTCAGTCACCTGGCGGAAGTTCCTCCGGTTTTGTAACGTAGCCTTGGACAGATCCGGAAAGATAGAAATGTGATCATACTCCGGCTTAAGAGCATCAGGAGACCGCAAGGCCCGAAGCACGTCTTCACGCGGTTTGAAGTAATGGAGCCTAAGTAAAACATCTCTCGGTGATCTCTCGGGCGCCGAAGGGGGTCTCGGTAGCCGGTGAATCCTATCGAAGAGGAGAGAGTCAGGGGTAGCATCTGGGAGAAGGTGTTGTAAAATCTCAGTCACATATTGCGACAGGGCTTGCGTATTCACTGCGTCTGGCACACCTCGTATCTTCAAGTTATGGCGCCTCGATCTGTCCTCCATGTCTGCTACTTTCAATAAGGCCCCCTTCAGTTGTTCCTCCAGATCATCTACCCTCTCCGCCATCTCGTGTTGTGCGCCCCAGCTTGTTCCGCCATTTTCTCTTCCAATTTGTCTGTGCGATCTCCAATCTCCCGGATCTCTCTCTTAATATCCGCCGCTACAGAGTCCAACCGGGAGGTCAGTTTGTCCGAGAGAGAGGTTATCAAACCCTCTATGCGTGTAGCAAAAGCCTCCATACCTTGCAGGGCCAGTCCTGGGTCCATCTCCGCGCCCGGCGATGTCTGTGTGGAACCGCCGCCATTTTGGGTGCCCAGGCCTTCTTTCTGCTTCAAACCCCGCGGTGTAAAAAACTCAGCCTTTGACGTTTTTTTTGCGTTTTTTTGTGCTGGCATCATATTCAGCCGACCTTGCCCTGCCGGAAAGGTACTTTTTAGGGTAAATTCGCTTAATATATCCGCTGTTGCGGTGTCCCCTTCACCGGAGCTCTGCTCTCACGCGGCCAGCTCTCTCCGCGGTCAGACCACGCCCCCTGAAAACAGCGTTTTACTTTTCAAACATTCAAGCCTACTGTTTTTTTATTTTTTTACTCCATTCGTCTGCAGTGTTGGCTTTTTCCGGCGGCTGCTCGGGCTTCTCCGTGTTCGGCGGGGTTAATCCAGATGTTTTTGCGGGTTTGGGTGTGCGTTCGCTGGTTTTTGCGGTGAGTGATCGGCGGGGTTGATCTAGATGTTTTTGCGGGTTTTGGTGTGCGTTCGCCAGGTTTTGCAGTGAGTGTTCGGTGGGTTTGCAGCTGCTTTTCCCTGCACTACGACAGCCCTGTGGTGCTTGCTGAATACACCGCAGGGTCGCTGAAATGGGATCGCCAAATCACACCGAATTGAACAAAGAGTCACCAAACGACGTGCGGTGACTTTTCGATTCTCTTTGAATAACCCTGTATGTGTGGTTTTTCGCGTTTTTTTTGGATGGGGTGGAGAATAAATTCCAATGGGGGGGCCCAAAAAAAATGTTTGCCCACGGTCCAGTCAATATTAAAGACGGCCCTGCCATTATATACAGAGTGCACACATACAGCACACACCGTTATATACAGAGCACGCACACACATACAGCACACACCGTTATATACAGAGCACGTGCACACATACAGCACACACCGTTATATACAGAGCACACACACACATACAGCACACACCGTTATATACAGAGCACGCGCACACACCGTTATATACAGAGCACGTTCACACATACAGCACACACATACAGCAAACACCGTTATATACAGAGCACGCGCACACATACAGCACACACCGTTATATACAGAGCATGCGCACACATACAGCACACACCATTATATACAGAGCACGCGCACACATACAGCACACACTGTTATATACAGAGCATGCGCACACACATACAGCACACACCGTTATATACAGAGCACACACACATACAGCACATACCGTTATATACAGAGTACACACATACAGCACACACCATTATATACAGAGCACACGCACACACATACAGCACACACCGTTATATACAGAGCACGCACACACATACAGCACACACCGTTATATACAGAACGCACACATACAGCACACACCGTAATATACAGAGCACGCGCACACATACAGCACACACCATTATATACAGAGCACGCATACACATACAGCACACACCGTTATATACAGGGCACACGCACACACATACAGCAAACACCGTTATATACAGAGCACGCGCACACATACAGCACACACCATTATATACAGAGCACGCATACACATACAGCACACACTGTTATATACAGAGCACGTATATGAGAAAGGATTTTACCAGGAAGGATACATTGAGATTTCTCTCGTTTTCAGGTATGTCCTGGGTGGCAAGTATGTACCGTTAGGTGTCTTGCCCAAAAACCCTTACTGGAGAAGTGCTCTTGCTGGGATCGAACCCATGTCTACATAGGCTCTCTCCACGCAGAGCAGTGATGTTACCTCTATTCCAGCCCTGATCCCTGTTGTGAGCTGATCTGGGCTGGCTTTTACCTCTATTAACAAAGAGGTGTAACTATTAAACCAATCGTGTTGACTCCCGGTCAGAGTGTCGCAGGCTCTTTCTGCTTTCAGTGATGTAATTCTGTCACAGATTCAATGGTATTAACTGAAAGCAGAAAGAGCCTGCGACACACTGACCGGGAGCCAACAGGATTATATCACTGAAAGCAGAAAGAGCCTGCGACACTCTGACCGGGAGCCAACAGGATTATATCACTGAAAGCAGAAAGAGCCTGCGACACTCTGACCGGGAGCCAACAGGATTATATCACTGAAGCAGAAAGAGCCTGCGACACTCTGACCGGGAGCCAACAGGATTATATCACTGAAGCAGAAAGAGCCTGCGACACTCTGACCGGGAGCCAACAGGATTATATCACTGAAGCAGAAAGAGGCTGCGACACTCTGACTGGGAGCCAACAGGATTATATCACTGAAAGCAGAAAGAGCCTGCGACACTCTGACCGGGAGCCAACAGGATTATATCACTGAAAGCAGAAAGAGGCTGCGACACTCTGACTGGGAGCCAACAGGATTATATCACTGAAAGCAGAAAGAGCCTGCGACACTCTGACCGGGAGCCAACAGGATTATATCACTGAAGCAGAAAGAGCCTGCGACACTCTGACCGGGAGCCAACAGGATTATATCACTGAAAGCAGAAAGAGCCTGCGACACTCTGACCGGGAGCCAACAGGATTGGTTTCATAGTTACACCTCTTCGTTATTACTAACACCTGCCGGAAGTGGACCAGCACCACTGTTTAAAATTTCCTTTGTGTATCACCACCTAAGATTTGTGGCCACCACAAAATTATCTACATAAGAACATCTATATGTGATTGTGTGAATGTTTGAGCACCTAACTATCATACGCTACTCTCATTCAGAACTATTACGTGTGCCCACACCTAAGAGGACTCCTCTTTGCACTCCTGCCAAAAGGGCTACCAACCC
>RXON01000186.1:0-44873 GCA_009667805.1 Leptobrachium leishanense
GCTGCATTAATAAAAATAACACACACACACAAAAAGCACGTTTTTATCTTTTTATGTTTCTTTTAATTTTTATTATTTGTATTACTTTTAACATGGTCATATTTGGCATCATTCGAAAGGCCATGCTCAGATCTTTCAAATGACCCACTAGCTGCCACCGTTTGGGAGATATGGGGGTTTAAAGGAAATCCCTGGGCAGTTAGGGGTTCCCCGGCTAACTGACATCATGGTGGTGAGGGGGGTCCTGGAGGTGGAGCCGCCATCCAAGGTGGCGGCCCCCACTGGAGCTAGGCCGTGATCCGGCGTCGGATGGTGCCGGATCGCGGCCCAGTGCCTCAGGGGTTAAAGCCAGGCAACGCTTAAAAGGGGAGACTCTCCCCTTTTAAGAGGTGCCTGGCTTGTAATGATGGGACCTCCTGATCAAGAGGGATCCGAAAGGATCCCCCCCTTCCTTTCAGACGATCTACCGGCTTTGCCGGGGGTTGCCCAAAAATGACATTATCGCGCATGGCACCAGGGCCAGCGCTAATGTAAGGCGGCACAGGCGGCCGCCTTACTGTCCTGGCCTGCTGCCAGTTTGAGGGGCGGAAAAATCAGATTTTCTAAACATACTGGAGAGGGATTGATCATCTGACAGCCCAGCGATGATGGCCTGATGGGCCCAGCGATGCACTGTCATACCGCGGCGGCGCTGCAGTGTGTGACATGTGCCTGTCTCAGTCCCATCCCACGTTCTTAACATGAGCAGGCACACTGTGTAATTTGGCGCCGCCCCCACACGTGATCCACATAGCCCAGGAAAACAACTGCAGGAGGAGCCACCAGCCCGCGTGCTTTCACTCTGCAGCGATGGAGGACCGAGGCAGAGAGGAGATTTATTACCAGGTGTGAATAAACTAATGGGAGGGGGTGTAGATTAATATACTGGGGGGGCTTTAAATTGCTGCACTGGGTCCAGGGGCTGTAAATGGATATACTGGGGTGGGAGGCAGTAAATAAAGATACTGGGGGCTGTAAATAGATATACTGGGTCTGGGGGCTGTAAATACATATACTGGGTCTGGGGGCTGTAAATAGATATACTGGGGGGCTGTAAATTGATATACTGGGTCTGGGGGCTGTAAATTGATATACTGGGTCTGGGGGCTGTAAATAGATATACTGGGGGGCTGTAAATTGATATACTGGTCTGGGGGCTGTAAATAGATATACTGGGGGGCTGTAAATGGATATACTGGGTCTGGGGGCTGTAAATGGATATACTGGGTCTGGGGGCTGTAAATAGATATACTGGGTCTGGGGGCTGTAAATGGATATACTGGGTCTGGGGCTGTAAATGGATATACTGGGTCTGGGGGCTGTAAATAGATATACTGGTCTGGGGCTGTAAATTGATATACTGGGGGGGCTGTATATTGAAATACTGGGTCTGGGGGCTGTAAATTGATATACTGGGGGGGGGGCTGTAAATTGATATACTGGGTCTGGGGCCTGTAAATTGATATACTGGGTCTGGGGGCTGTAAATAGATTTACTGGGGGGGCTGTAAATAGATATACTGGGGGGCTGTAAATTGATATACTGGGTCTGGGGGCTGTAAATAGATATACTGGGGGGGCTGTAAATGGATATACTGGGTCTGGGGGCTCTAAATGGATATACTGGGTCTGGGGGCTGTAAATAGATATACTGGGTCTAGGGGCTGTAAATAGATATACTGGGTCTGGGGGCTGTAAATGGATATACTGGGTCTGGGGGCTGTAAATGGATATACTGGGTCTGGGGGCTGTAAATAGATATACTGGGTCTGGGGCTGTAAATTGCTGTACTGGGTCTGGGGGCTTTAAATTGATATACTGGGTCTGGGGGCTGTAAATTGATATGCTGGGGGGGGCTGTAAATTGAAATACTGGGTCTGGGGGCTGTAAATAGATTTACTGGGGGGGGCTGTAAATAGATATACTGGGGGGCTGTAAATTGATATACTGGGTCTGGGGGCTGTAAATAGATATACTGGGTCTGGGGGCTGTAAATAGATATACTGGGGGGCTGTAAATTGATATACTGGGTCTGGGGCTGTAAATAGATATACTGGGGGCTGTAAATTGATATACTGGGTCTGGGGGCTGTAAATGGATATACTGGGTCTGGGGGCTGTAAATATATATACTGGGGGGGCTGTAAATTGATATACTGGGTCTGGGGCTGTAAATGGATATACTGGGTCTGGGGGCTGTAAATTGATATACTGGTCTGGGGGCTGTAAATAGATATACTGGGGGGGCTATAAATTGATATACTGGATCTGGGGGCTGTAAATTGATATACTGGGTCTGGGGGCTGTAAATAGATATACTGGGGGGCTGTAAATTGATATACTGGGTCTGGGGGCTGTAAATAGATATACTGGGGGGCTGTAAATTGATATACTGGGTCTGGGGGCTGTAAATTGATATACTGGGTCTGGGGGCTGTAAATAGATATACTGGGGGGGCTGTAAATTGATATACTGGGTCTGGGGGCTGTAAATGGATATACTGGGTCTGGGGGCTGTAAATGGATATACTGGGTCTGGGGGCTGTAAATAGATATACTGGGTCTGGGGCTGTAAATTGATATACTGGGGGGGGCTGTAAATTGAAATACTGGGTCTGGGGCTGTAAATTGATATACTGGGGGGCTGTAAATTGATATACTGGTCTGGGGCCTGTAAATTGATATACTGGGTCTGGGGGCTGTAAATAGATATACTGGGGGCTGTAAATTGATATACTGGGTCTGGGGGCTGTAAATGGATATACTGGGTCTGGGGGCTGTAATTGATATACTGGGGGGGCTGTAAATTGATATACTGGTTCTGGGGGCTGTAAATGGATATACTGGGTCTGGGGCTGTAAATAGATATACTGGGTCTGGGGGCTGTAAATAGATATACTGGGTCTGGGGCTGTAAATAGATATACTGGGGGGGCTATAAATTGATATATACTGGGTCTGGGGGCTGTAAATTGATATACTGGGTCTGGGGCTGTAAATATATATACTGGGGGCTGTAAATAGATATACTGGGGGCTGTAAATTGATATACTGGGTCTGGGGGCTGTAAATTGATATACTGGGTCTGGGGGCTGTAAATATATACTGGGGGGCTGTAAATTGATATACTGGGTCTGGGGCTGTAAATGGATATACTGGGTCTGGAGGCTGTAAATGGATATACTGGGTCTGGGGGCTGTAAATAGATATACTGGGTCTGGGGCTGTAAATTGATATACTGGGGGGGCTGTAAATTGAAATACTGGGTCTGGGGCTGTTAAATTGATATACTGGGGGGGCTGTAAATTGATATACTGGGGGGGGCTGTAAATTGATATACTGGGGGGGGCTGTAAATTGAAATACTGGGTCTGGGGGCTGTAAATTGATATACTGGGGGGGCTGTAAATTGATATACTGGGGGGGCTGTAAATTGAAATACTGGGTCTGGGGCTGTAAATTGATATACTGGGGGCTGTAAATTGATATACTGGGTCTGGGGCCTGTAAATTGATATACTGGGTCTGGGGCTGTAAATAGATTTACTGGGGGGGCTGTAAATAGATATACTGGGGGGGCTGTAAATAGATATACTGGGGGCTGTAAATTGATATACTGGGTCTGGGGCTGTAAATAGATATACTGGGGGCTGTAAATGGATATACTGGGTCTGGGGCTGTAAATGGATATACTGGGTCTGGGGCTGTAAATAGATATACTGGGTCTGGGGGCTGTAAATGGATATACTGGGTCTGGGGCTGTAAATGGATATACTGGGTCTGGGGCTGTAAATAGATATACTGGGTCTGGGGCTGTAAATTGCTGTACTGGGTCTGGGGGCTTTAAATGATATACTGGGTCTGGGGCTGTAATTGATATACTGGGGGGGCTGTAAATTGAAATTACTGGGTCTGGGGGTGTAAATTGATATACGGGGGGCTGTAAAATGATATACTGGGTCTGGGGCCTGTAAATGATATACTGGGTCTGGGGGCTGTAAATAGATTTACTGGGGGGGCTATAAATAGATATACTGGGGGGCTGTAAATTGATATACTGGGTCTGGGGGCTGTAAATAGATATACTGGGGGGCTGTAAATTGATATACTGGGTCTGGGGGCTGTAAATTGATATACTGGGTCTGGGGGCTGTAAATAGATATACTGGGGGGCTGTAAATTGATATACTGGGTCTGGGGGCTGTAAATGGATATACTGGGGGGCTGTAAATTGATATACTGGTTCTGGGGGCTGTAAATGGATATACTGGGTCTGGGGGCTGTAAATAGATATACTGGGTCTGGGGGCTGTAAATTGATATACTGGTTCTGGGGGCTGTAAATAGATATACTGGGTCTGGGGGCTGTAAAATGATATACTGGGTCTGGGGCTGTAAATGGATATACTGGGTCTGGGGGCTGTAAATTGATATACTGGGTCTGGGGCTGTAAATAGATATACTGGGTCTGGGGGCTGTAAATAGATATACTGGGGGGGCTATAAATTGATATATACTGGGTCTGGGGGCTGTAAATTGATATACTGGGTCTGGGGCTGTAAATTGATATACTGGGTCTGGGGCTGTAAATAGATTTACTGGGGGGGCTGTAAACAGATATACTGGGGGGCTGTAAATTGATATACTGGGTCTGGGGGCTGTAAATAGATATACTGGGGGGGCTGTAAATTGATATATACTGGGTCTGGGGCTGTAAATAGATATACTGGGGGGCTGTAAATTGATATACTGGTCTGGGGGCTGTAAATTGATATACTGGGTCTGGGGGCTGTAAATGGATATACTGGGTCTGGGGGCTGTAAATAGATATACTGGGGGGCTGTAAATTGATATACTGGGTCTGGGGGCTGTAAATTGAATATACTGGGTCTGGGGGCTGTAAATAGATATACTGGCGGGGGCTGTAAATTGATATACTGGGTCTGGGGGCTGTAAATGGATATACTGGGTCTGGGGGCTGTAAATTGATATACTGGGTCTGGGGGCTGTAAATTGATATACTGGGTCTGGGGCTGTAAATAGATATACTGGGGGGGGCTGTAATTGATATACTGGGTCTGGGGGCTGTAAATGGATATACTGGGTCTGGGGGCTGTAAATAGATATACTGGGGGGGGCTGTAAATTGATATACTGGGTCTGGGGGCTGTAAATGGATATACTGGGTCTGGGGGCTGTAAATTTATATACTGGGTCTGGGGCCTGTAAATTGATTTACTGGGGGTGTAAATTGCTATGCTGGGGAGTGTAAAATCATGTACCGGGGTCTGGGGGTGTAAAATGATATGCAGGAGGTTTGAATAAACTGATATTGGTACATTACCGTTTTTTATTGCTGTGGAGCTCTGTTATACACTCATTCACACTGCACATTACTGTGAGTTTTATTGCTGTGGATTCTGTGATACACTCATATCATACACACCGCACATTACTGTGAGTTTTATTGCTGTGGAGCTCTGTGATACGCTTTTACACACTGCACATTACTGGAAGGTTTATTGAAGTGAGCTCTGTAATTTGCAGTGTGTATAAGTACATCAATAAGGTAGACGTATCTTATAAACCTGAATTGCTCCTGGTGAGGGTATAAATAAAACCCACCAGTTTCTCTAATGGCTGAAAAGCCGCATGAGGACATGTGGTTGCTTAGGTTAGGGTCAGACGAAAGCAGTTTTAACGTGCCTTTAGACGCACGAAATCACGGCCGTGCTAGCAGCAAATGACGTCCAATGCCGGGGAACACACAAAGTACGGCCGCACGAAGGTTCGTCCGCGCAACGCAAGTGGCAAACGAACGCATTTTTTCTAGAACTTCAAACTGCTAGTACGGACGTACAGCGTGCGCTGCGTCCGCTAGAGGCGTGTGTGCGTGATTGGGAGACGTCAGACGCTGCTAATGTCCGGCCAACATAACGTCCAGACACAAAAAGTGTTTTTTTTGATGATCCGTACAAAATCACGAACGAAAAGGCGCATCGTATGACTGCTATCGCGTATTCCGTGAAAAAATGTGTTCATTCGTTCGAACGCACTTTTTCACAGACAACGCGAAAAATGCGTTAGTCTGACCCTAGCCTACGAAAGCAGCTTTTGGTTTCATTAGGAAGGACTAGCCTGACCCAGAGGTGTAGTGATGTGGCAGAAGAGCTTACACTTTAATGACCAATCAAATAAACCAAAACCTCTGTGTTTTGCTCAACATGGAGCTACAGGGGTGAGCAGGGCTGGACTGGGACAGAAAATCAGCCCTGGATGTCATCCAGACCGGCCCAATTTAATTATGCAAATAGCACAAAAATAGTATATAATCCAACTGGATCGCTCAACCAATCGCTCTACAGATACTGGAGTTGCTGCAGAGCGATTGGGTAAAGCACCGCAGTGGCACTGATGTCAAGTGTGCACCATGCCTTAAGGTGAGGCGGATGCGCAGAGGGTCTCACCGGCACGGTGGCCGCAATATGAGACTGCGTCTGTTTTGCAGTGAGGAAGTTCTCACCTCACCCATTAAGGGCAGCGCGAGCCACGCGGTGAACCAGCATTCACACTGGCCCACAGAGCCATCGGCCCACCGGGAATCTCCCTGTAGTCCCTATGGCCAGTACATGCCTGGGGGTGAGCGCAAATGACAACTTATTTTCTTGGTATGTTTTAGAGATTATTATGCATCTCAATGCTGATTGACATGGCATGGTAGGGATGGGGGGGGCACCAAAACGCACCTTCGCCTGAGTAGACAAAAATGCTTGCACCGGCCCTGCATGGCACGATGACGTCATTTACGTGGGGAGGCCCATAAAAGAGCCGTCTGACTTCCTGGAAGTCAGAATGCCGCGGGACTCCAGAGAGAGAGAGAGGTGAGTCTCTCTCCCAGGGCTCCTGCTAGCGGATGACGTGTGAGGAACGTCCTCCGCATATAGTCGGAGTCAATGAGGACATTCCCAACAAGTCATCCGCAGGGAAAGGGTTAAACTTGCAGGAACCAGCTAGAAAAAGTAGAGACAGCGCCGTGTTCCTTTTGTGATGGGCATTACACTGAAGAAGGGTTCCAGACCCGAAACGTTTGTTTTTGATGCTCATCTCATGAATTAAACACAGGTGACACTAGTGCGCCTTTTGAAGAAACACAGAGCTGTCTCTACTCTTTCTACGTGGTTTCTGTATGGTTCCTTCACCTAAGGATCCAGGGTGTTGGTGGTGAGACGTTGCAGCGTGTTTTGGAATATCATTTTTTTGTAGTGGGACTTCATTTGCCCCCCCTCCACAACTGTCCTGTAAGCTATTCATTAAACTGGAAGAACCCACAACGTCATGTCCATCATCTCAAGGGTTATTCAAAGAGCACAGAAATTTCAGTGCTCTTTCATTCGTCGCACTTCAGTGAGCTCACTCCGCCAACACTGCGGGGAAATCAGCATTCAATCAGGATCAATAACAATAAAAAGTTCTGGCACAGAATAAAAAAAATAAACAATATTTAAACAAAATCGTAATCAAAAACGGTGCAAAAATCCAGAAAAATGCCTACAAAATTCTAAAAAACGAAATAAATAATAAGACTGTTTGCTGCAAATGAAAATAAATGGTTGAATAAAAATTAATAAAATTGGGATTTTTTTTCATTGAAAGCTATGGGATTCGTCTGTTTAAACCTGTCGAACGAAAGTACCGAAAATATGGACATTTTGCCAACTTTTCCGTGCTGTTCGGTGTTCTCTGAATAGATTAACCATTATTATTATTATACTTTATTTATATAGCGCCAGCATATTCCAGTAAATTAATATTATATATTGCATATTGCAGTAAATTTACACTGTTATATAAACTGTACATTCACTACTTTACATTGTAGCAAAGTGTCATTTCTTCAGTGTTGTCACACAAAAAGATATAATAAAATATTTACAAAAATGTGAGGGGTTCACTCACCTCTGTCAGATACTGTATAAACGGATTCTGTCTGTTCTCCTTCCAAAACGAAACAGGAAAAAACATACAAAATCAATGTGGAACCCTGTGGAATATAAAAGAAAGAAAAATGCATAACTCTGAGTGCTACTACAGTGCGAGTTATGGGCACCAAGCAAGTTTATCTGAATATCCTTGAATCCATTTCATTGAGCTTCGGGATTCCCGGTAAGTTGTCCCTATACGTAATTGTTAAAGGCTGTGATGACATCACGATTCTATGTGCGAGGGGTCGGAGATGAAGTGCTGCAACGTTTAGCGTCAGCCATTAGCATGGGTCGAGTCGTGCAGGAAGTGCTATTATCATGGAGAGCGACCCTGGAAGTTGGCTGAGTGAAGAAGGGGCAGGATAAAATGGCTTTTTTCGGTAGCTCTGTGCTCTGGTCATGCGAGGGTTAAATTATTATTTTGATCAGTGAGAACTCAGAAGTGGTGTCTGATGAAATCGCCTCCAGTGGACTTCATTAGTCGTAGATAGTCAATCTACCTGGTTCGTCCATAGTCTGATAAGCAAGTCGGTTGTACAACTATGGATTAGGGATGAGCTGTTCGGTTCGATCGGTTCGGAGTTCGATTCGAACATTGCCTGTTCGCATGTTCGCAAACTACGAACATTTCCGCGTGTTCGCCGCATGTTTGCCCATAATGCACCACAATGGACCACAATGCACTTTTCCACTGGCCTGAAGCTTGTAATTGGCTACAGCCTTGCACCTGACCACAGTTCTGGTGCAAGACAGGTGCAAGACTATGCCAATCACAACTCAGAGTCCTGATTGGGCAAATTTTGCCCAATCATGGGCTCACAGAGCTAAGTCCCGCAGCACACTATTTAAGGCTTCACACAGCCTTCAGCACGTGTTTTTTGAGAGGAGATTGTTGTGTTAGTGTGTGTTCTCACTGCCAGTCTGCCACTAGCTATTGGGGGGGTCTCATTTCTCCATATTATCTGGGAATTGTTGTAATCTTGGTGTTCTCACTGCCACCAGCAATTGGGGGGGTCTCATTTGGGGGTCTCATTTCTCCAAAATATCTGGGAATTGTTCTAATCTTTGTGTTCTCACTGCCACCCGCAATTGTGGGGGTCTCCTTTCTCCAAAATATCTGGAAATTGTTATAATCTTTGTGTTCTCACTGCCACCAGCAATTGTGGGGGTCTCATTTCTACAAAATATCTGGGAATTGTTCTAACCTTTGTGTTCTCACTGCCAGCAGCAATTGTGGGGGTCTCATTTCTACAAAATATCTGGGAATTGTTGTAATCTGTTTGTTCACACTGCCACCCATCAGGGGGTCTCACTGATTTATAGGAGGTTTCTGGGAATTGTAATCTGTGTCTTCTCAATGCCAGCTATCAGGGGGGCTCACTGACTTATAGGAGGTTTCTGGGAATTTGAATCTGTATCTTGTCACTGGTTGCCAGCTATCAGGGTGTCTCATTGAGTTATACCAGAGTTCTGGAAATCTTTAATCTTTATACCAGAGTTGAATCAGAGTTCTGCATATCCTTAATCTATATATCACTCACCATGTCAGAAAGACCAAAAAGGACAGGCAGACGCTCCCAGACACAGATAAGAGGGCAAGCAGCCTCTGTGTCGAGAGGCTGTGCCTCTGGTCGTAGTGGACATGATGCATCCTCTGTAGGGGCACGCTTGTCCTTTCTAACTGGTGCTGGCCCTCTTACAGTACAGTGTACAGTGTACAGTGCTCTGATTCAATCTCTGAGGCTGAGGAAGGAAGTATAATCAACCTAGAGGTGCCAGTGATGACACACAAATAACTGGCACTCATGTTGCCCCAGCAGCTGCAGCATACTGCCAAGTTGGCTCCAGTGATGAGGAGATAGGGGTTGATGACAATGATGATGAGGTCACTGACTCCACCTGGGTGCCTGATCGAAGAGAGGAGTCAAGTGAGGAGGAGGAGGCACAACAAACACGAGGCACAACATCCTCTATGACCAACCGTAGCCAGTCCAAGGCATCAGATGTCAGAGCTGCTCAGGTGCAGAGCGCTGTTGTCTCAAAGCACACATCCAGGAACTCTGCTGTCTGGGAGTTCTTTAAGAAATGTGCAGCAGACCGCACCATTGCTATTTGTAATCTATGTCAGATGAGGCTCAAGCGTGGGAACCACCGGACGCTTGGGTACCACGTGCTTGAGGCAACATATGACCACCTGCCATGCATCCCGTTGGTGCAAAACTTTGCGTAGGTCCTCCTCACCTGTCTCTATCCCCACTATATGTCCTGCCATGTCATTGACTCCAACCTCCACAGACAGGGATGATGCTACAGTAATGGATGTACCAGCTCCTTCCTCACAATGTGACAGCATCCCATCAGCTGAAGATTTACGCAGTCAGATTATGTTGCCCCAGCTGCTGCAGCGTAAGAAAAAATATAGTCCCAACCATCCCCAAGCACAGAATCTAAATGCCAGCTTAGCAAAATTACTCGCATTGCAGCTGCTGCCTTTCCAGCTGGTGGACTCTGCTCCCTTCCGTGAATTTGGTGAATGTGCTGTACCACAGTGGCAGGTTCCAAAACACCATTTCTTTTCACGGAAGGCCATTCCAGCACTATACCAGCACGTGGAAGACAATGTTATGGAGTCATTGGGAAAGGTAGTCAGCAGCAAGGTGCATGTGACGTTAGACACGTGGTCCAGCATGCATGGACAGGGTCGTTACATTTCCTTCAAGGCACACTGGGTAACTCTGATTGCAGCTAGGAGGGATCCAAGACGGGGCTCTGTGCTGGAACTTGTTCATCCACCACGCCTCCAGAAAGCTGCTTGTATGAGGTCTGTCTGCTCCACCACCACCTCTCCCTCTTCCTCCTCCACCTTCTCTGTCTCTGGCGAAGTGGCAGTTAAATCGAGTTTAAGTGGCAGGGGCTACGCAATGGCTCATGCAAAAAGATGCCATACTGTGCTTGAGCTGGTTTGTTTAAGGGACAGGAGCCACACCGGGCCAGAAATTCTGTCAGCTCTGCAGGGGCAGGTGCAGAGATGGTTAACACCACACCAGCTTCAGCTGGGAATGGTCGTATGTGATAACGGCAGCAACCTTCTCTCCGTCCTACGTCTAGGTAAGTTGACGCATGTACCATGCCTAGCACACGTCCTAAATCTGGTGGTACAGCGTTTCCTAACCAGGTACCCAGGGCTGGCAGAGCTTCTCAGCCAGGCCAGAAAAGTCTGCAGCCACTTCAGACGGTCATTCCCAGCAAGTACAATGTGGGTACCCCTTCGTGCGGTGCTCCTCGCAGATAAATCTATTAAAAGGAGCAATGGGATCAGGTATTTTCCTTAATATTTATCAGTATCCTGATATTAGCATCGACAATTGAGCTTTAAACAATAGAAATATATATGCAATCAATCCCTATTACAGTACAGGAGGGGTGGGGTCACGCCTATTCCCCGATGGGGCGGCTGCAACCACCAAATGCATCCATCCCAACAACATGTGTAAAACATAACAAAGAAAAAAATGTCATCTGCACTAATTCCCATTATACCGTGTGAACTAAACACAATTAGAGGTTTGGTTTCTTATCAATGGCCATTATAAGACTAAGATCGCCCGCCAAACGTCAAGGCACCTCTAATGAGGGCGAGTCCTATCCAAAATTGAAACCACAGGCTGCTGCATAGCAAACCATGCCTGCTCATGCTGCTTGTCAAACATGAGGTAGACTGGTGGGCCTTTATTTATGCTCCCCCTCTCTTGGAGGAATATTGAAGGGACAAGAGGAGCAGAGGCTGTCAACTTCGAATGAGATAAAACACGCTGACCATTTTTTAAGGAAAACTTTTTTCTCATCACTGAGACTGACGAACATTAGACATAGCATTATCAGAGCAATTAAACCATTTGGACACTAGGTGGCACACTGGAACCAAATGAGTTTAGACCTAACATGATAGACTGTTGCTTATAAGAAATATTTTGCACCCGACTGTAATAGGGATTGATTGCCTATATATTTCTATTGTTTAAAGCTCACTTGTAGATGCTAATATCAGGATACTGATAAATATTAAGGAACATACCTGATCTACTGCTCCTTTTAATAGATTTATCTGTGAGGAGCGCCGCACGAAGGGGTACCCACATTTTCCTTGTCCAATTTGTAGCAGTACTTAGGCTCTGCAACCACCCCCAAGTTGGCACCACACTCGCACGGTGACCAGACACCAACAAAGTCTATACACTACAGAGCGCCTTAAGATATTGTTTTCCCCTACATTCCCAGCAAGTGTTCGCCTGGCAGAAATTCAAAGAGAATTCCACCTTCCCACAAACCACCTGATCTGTGACATGCCCACCAGGTGGAACTCAACTCAACAATGCTGCAGCATCTTCACAAGCAGCAGAGGGCCATCAACGAGTACCTGTGGGAGTATGGCACAAGGACAGGTTCAGGTCAACTTGGTTTCCCCCCTCTGCAGTGGCTGATGATCAAGGATGCATGCACTGTACTGTCACCATTTGAGGAGGCAACAAGGATGGTGAGCAGGGACAGTGCATGCATCAGTGACACAATTCCTTTAGTGTTCCTGCTGGAGCACACTCTGTGGGGAATTATAGATGTGGCTCTAGGGCCAGAGCAGCGGGAGGAAGTGGAGGCCTTCCCTAGCTCTCAAGGCCCCAGTCTTTCCACAGACGGCATTCCAGCGGGTCCTCCTCAGATCAATATTAAACAGAATGTGAAAATGTATCCCCAAGAGGAATAGAAACTGCAGTTCACAGCACTCTCCACCAACATGCTAAGGTATAAACATATAGGATCAGACAGGATCAGATCAGACAGGAGGAGGATGATGAGGAAGAGGAATATTTAAGTAGTGGGGGCATTGAAGGTAGGGATTCCTCAAGGGAGGGTTTTGTGTGCCCAGAAACCCAAGGACTAGTACGTTGCTGGGAGGAGGAAGTGCACGATGGGGTCATCCTCATTGACCAGGAAGACTCGGACACTAATACCACCTCCAACCTAAGCTGCATGGGCTCCCTTATCCTGCAAAGCCTGGTAAAGGACCCCAGGATTCCTGCTATCAAGGAGAGGGATCATTACTGGTTGTCAAGCCTTCTTGATCCACGATACAAGGGTAAAGTTGCAGAGCTCATCCTGCCCGCACAGAGGGAGCACAGGATGAAAAAACTTGAGGATGCTCTAAAGCGACACTTGTGTAACACCTTTCCAGGCATTGGTAGGTTACCAAGTGATGACACAGGTGCTTCTGAGGCTGCGGATGATCAGAGGAATAGCGGTGAAGGCCGGGGCCGCTTGACTGATGCCTTTTTAATTTTCTTTAGTCCAAGACGCCCAGGGACGTCAAATGTAGGCACCCATTGCCAGCATCTTCACCATATGGTGCAGGACTACCTAGGGGCAAAGGCAGACCTGGATACCTTTCCAGCAGATGATCCACTGGCTTACTGGGTGTTGAGATTGGATCACTGGCCAGAATTTAGCCAATATGCTATGCAGCTACTAGGTTGTCCTTCATCCAGCGTGCTTTCTGAAAGGACGTTCAGTGCCGCTGGAGGTTTTGTCACAGACAAAAGAGTGCATCTGTCCACCGACACTGTAGACCGGCTGACATTTATAAAAATGAATCAGTCCTGGATCAGCAGCTATCAATCCCCTGATGCTGACGTAATGGAATAGATCGGGGATTTCTTCTGCATTCACAAAACCTCCACCACTGCACTCTTCCACAATACCTCAGAGGGGTTACAGTGTGAAGGCACTAGCTGGCACCAAATGCCCAATATTTGGGTGCACTGACACTGACGCCTATATTACCAGATTTACATCATTTTAATTTTTTGGACCGCAGGGTCCAACCCTGCAGCCTTCCACAATACCACAAAAGGGTTACGATATGATGGCACTTGCTGCCAACAAAGGCAAAATATTTGGGTGCACTGACGCCTGTACCAGATTCATATCATTTTAATATTTGACCGCAGGGTCCAACCCTGCACTCTTCCGCAATACCACAAAAGGGTTACGGTGTGACGGCACTGTTGCCGACGCTAAAGGTCCAACTTTAAAGCACCTATTGTTACTTTCATCCAAAGCCTGCATAAGTTTCACCATAACTTACCCCAAAAATCACTAAACTTGTTCTGCGTGTCCTAAATTGTCTCCTCTTATAATAGAGACTGCCGCCCCAAGCAGTTGTTTATGAATAGATTAAAGGAAAACCGTTACCGTCATTTGAAATGTGATTTATTTGTTTTTAAATGTTTCTATACGTCCTACAAATCTGCCACTTCACGGGCAGGTTATGGGGACCTCCTAGGCACGATATTTGAAGGAATTTTTAGTTTTTATTACCCTTATTTCATGGAAAACTCACTGTTCCTTTAAAAACGTTTTTCTTTAAACTTTTTGTCCTTGTTTCCTGTCCCCCAGGGCACTACCCTGACCCCCATACACCTTTTATGGCAAATATCTTGCATATATGCCCTCTTGGAGGGCACTCTAAAAATCGAACTTTTGAGTCCCATTGACTTTCATTGAGTTCGGTTCGTGTTCGCATTTGAAATTGTTCGAGGTCAAATGCGAACCGAACACGGGGGTGTTTGGCTCATCCCTACTATGGATCCAGTGAACGAGTAGCATTATATTATCAACTAGCTTTTGCCCGCGGCGTCGCGCATGTGGATTTCCGGATTTGTTACAATTGTTTTAAAAGAAGCATGAGTATTTTTGTTCAAACTGTACAAAATATAATTTACAGATTGATGTAAAATAAAAAAAATTTATTTCTGAAGACGAATCTAAATACAGTTTCACATTTGTAACTTCTTCTGTTTTTGAGATATAGATATCCTGTTTAAAAGTATTCACCCCCCTTTTTTCACCCCCACGCTTGGGATTATTGGAAAATGGTAAAACACATGGTTTTTTTATATTTCAAGAAGATTGGGATTACTAAATTTCACGTCTGTAACATCTATGTTTTTTAAATATAGGTATACTGATAAAAGTATCCAACCCCCCTTTTTGCCCCCACTGGATTTTTGGAAAATGATAAAATATGTGATTTTTTATTTCTCAAGACGAATCTAAATACAGTTTTCACATTTGTAACTTCTTCTGTTTATGAGATATAGGTATCCTGTTTAAAAGTATTCACCCCCACCTTTTTCACCAGCCCCCCACTTGGTATTTTTGGAAAATGGTAAAACGTTTTTTTTTTTATTTATCAAGAAGATTGTAATTACCAAATTTCACAACTGTAACATCTTTGGTTTTTGACATATAGGTTTACTGATGAAAGTATTCACACCCCTTTCCCCCGACCCCCCCTTAATTGGATTTTCTGAAAATGGTAGAACACATTTGGTTTTTTTCACGAAGGTTGTAAATACCAAATCTCACACCTGTAACAGCTACGGTTTCTGAAATATAGGTATACTGATAAAAGTATTCAAACCCCCCTTTTTTGCCCCCCCTACTGGATTTTCAGAAATACGTGTTTTTTTGGTTTTTCAAGACGAATCTAAATACCGATTTTCACATTTGTAACATATTCTGTTTTTGAGCTATACGTATCCTGTTTAAAATATTCAACCCCCCTTTTTCACCCCCTTAGGACTAGAGCGGAGTTTCCAAAAATCCTTCCTTAGTGGGTGGCTATGTAATTAAAACAGTGCACCTTCAAAATTTCACGTTCCTAGGTTAAACGGTTTCAGCTGGGCATTGATGAGTCAGTCTGGACTTTCACGTTTATATATAGATACAGCGGACTTTCTACAATGTTGAAGATAAATATATGGTTTTATGGCTCCCTGTTACCAAATAAATATAATGTTTATCAGAGAAGAACAAATGCCAAAACCCTATATCGCAGAGCGCTCAAACTAGGAAGTACTATAATTACTGATACAGTGCTGCTCTATAAATAAGTGCGGGGACACAGTTAATCCCCAAAATAAAACTGTCAAGAAAATAGATACTAAATGTAAGCTACACACTCAAGTGCGCAAAAACATCAGTGCTGTTTTCAAATACAGTAGTGAAATAAATCAGTGCAAGTGGTTTGTCTCAATGATCCTGGTGAGTATTATCATTATTACTATTTTTTATTCATGAAGCGCCAGCATACTCCGCAGCGCTGTACAATGGGCACGATATAGACAGGGTTACAATACATTAATCAACATTAGACAAACCAGTACAGGAGGGAACAAGGGCCCTATTCCCATGGGAATTTACAATCTAAAAGGGTTGGGGGTGGAAACTGGAGGAGAGGACTGCAAGGTGAGAGTGACGGATTGCAAGGTGAGAGTGACGGACTGCAAGGTGGGAGAGACGGACTGCAAGGTGGGAGTGACGGACTGCAA
Source organism: Leptobrachium leishanense (assembly GCA_009667805.1). Classification (NCBI taxonomy): domain Eukaryota; kingdom Metazoa; phylum Chordata; class Amphibia; order Anura; family Megophryidae; genus Leptobrachium; species Leptobrachium leishanense. The sequence goes on from RXON01000186.1 coordinate 16,397, forward strand.
GGTGGGAGTGATGGACGGCATGGTGAGAGTGATGGACTGCAAGGTGGGAGTGACGGACTGCAAGGTGGGAGTGACGGACTGCAAGGTGGGAATGATGGACTGCAAGGTGAGAGTGATGGACTGGAAGGTGGGAGTGATGGGCTGGTTGTGACAGTGAGTCGGGTGGTAGGCTTCCCCAAATAGGAATATCTTATAGATCTCGAGCAGCGGCCGCTCTCCTACTTTTCTGTGTGTTTAACATGTGTGTATATTTGCTATCCTGTCTCTCCCTTTGTACAGTGCTACGGAACTTGTTAGAGCTTTATAAAAACTTGTAACTGTTACTAAGTGAATAGTCTTCAAGTGAGCCGGCTCTTCACTTCTTTTGAGGAGATTAGGTTGGCTGAGCATCATGGGAGATGTAGTTCCAAGTCATCTTGTCAGCCAAGGTTGCTGACCTCTGGTTTAAAGAGACACTACAAACCAACTGTTACTAAGTGGATAGTCTTCAAGTGAGCCGGCTCGTCACTTTTGAGGATTAGAAGCTAGAACACAAGTTTAAATATTTGAATCTGTTTGAGGGGTTAAAGCAGGAGTCAGCAGCTTAGGTTCATTAGAGGTTATGGAACTACATCTCTCATGATGCTCAGCCAATCATTAGGGTGGCTGAGCATCATGGGAGATGTAGTTAAAAGTCATCTGGTCGGCCAAGGTTGCTGACCTCTAGTTTAACCCCTTCACTGCGGATGACGTGTGGGGAACGTTCTAGGAGTCTCCCGCTATATGCGGAGGGCGTTCCCCACACGTCAAACACTTACTGGGAGCTTCTGACTGTACTCACCTTTTTTCCTCCCGGGTCCTGCCATGTTCTAACTTCCATGCAGGTGTAACGGTAGCTATATCGCTTCCCCAATAGTAGCGGGGTTGAGATTCTTAAGGGCAACAATACTTTCTTGATTAACACAGAAATAGCATCAAATACAGTTTGTAACTCAAGAGCCAGGGGACACAAAAGACTAGCTGAAATGCCTCTAGGCTCCATGGGTTTCGAGACCGACAGAAAGCCTAGGACACGCTCAGAAACACAATACGTGGGACGACAGTCCGTGAAGTATTTAAGGTGCAGGGCAGTCAGGGATGCAGAAACCAATTGTTCTGGTAAATACTTGTGGTTAGTAGATACCTGGTGACTCTCGGAAGGTACTGGCTTGCATACAGGATTGTTATTGCTAATATGTACAGAGATGCGATTAGAAATAACATTAAACAGAAATAAACAATTGTTTGTTATTGTGGTCTTTGCAAAAACATTAACATGAGTAGTAGCCTGAGTAAAGGGACCCCGGAGGGTTACAAACAATACCCCTAAACCTGATGGGACAGAACCAAAACAGTGAACGATCAACCCAGCAGCCAGCATGGGGTTAAATCACTAAAACATGCAGCGTAATACACACGATAGAGAGAGAGAGTGGTCAAAGCCAAGCCGGGTCAAATAACAGGAGCAGGAATCTCATACAAAGCAGGGTCGTCAACAGTAAATTCAATCAGATACAGGAAGTAGCGGTGCGTGAAACAAACTCCACAACAGGGCGACAAGGCAACTCCTCAAGCCCTGTTTTAAAGCCGGTGGCTCCTGGTGACCACACCTGACCCCGCCCCCTCAGATGCCAATCTGCCAGCAGAAAGTGCTGGCAACCGGCCAGCCAGCGGCCCCCCTTCTTGCCCAGACCCCCCAGGGAGCACAGAGGGGGCTGAGGATGTAACAGCAGGGCTGTCTCTAGCACAGGGCAAAAGGGGCAGCTGCCCTGGGCCCAGTCATTTGTAGGGGGCCCAAGGAAGCTGCTCACAGCCCACAAAAATCATGGGCTCATCGGCTGTCTCCACTCCATGGTGACTTGTGACTGCAGAGGAGACGAGGCCTTACGAGAAATGTGTTTGGCTCCTCCCCTCCACCATGCAGTTCCCCCCAAGAGAGCGAGAAGGCAGGCAGCAGGCAGGGCTGAGACCAGGGGCATCACAAGGGGGTGGGGGTGCGGCCTGCACCGGGTGACACAACCCTAAAAAAAATATTTATTTATTTATTTATTTTACACAAAAATATTTTACCAGGAAGGATACATTCAGACTTCTCTCATTTTCAAGTATGTCCTGGGTAGGCAAGGCCTAGGCTGGCACTTTCCATGGGGCAGCACAAAAACCACCACTAAAGAGGATATTCACAGAGTACCGAAGTGATGCAGACATTTCAATGTTCTGTTGTTCCACACACTTTGGAGAATCAAATTTCCCTGGTGAATTCACTGCAGGGTCATTGAAGTACAGGGAATCAGCCACCGAAAGCCGTCGCAAACCCGTCGCCCGCTGTTTTTAAAAACACTACTGAATGAAAAGGTCTGGAATTAACACATAAGATCCTATGAATGATAATAAAAAGGTCTGTTACAGAAAAAAAAAAGCTATTAGAAAAAAAAAAATATTTTTTTAAAAAATGCCTTATAGATACTAAAAAAAAATTCAATAAATAAAGAGATTTTATACTCCAGATTAAAGGAATGACTATTTATTAGATACTGCATAAAAACGGGAATATTTTTAACATTGTAACCTATGGGATTCGCCTGAATAAACCTGCCGAATGAAAACACTGAACATCAGGACATTTCTCTGCTGTTCGGTGTTCTCTGAACAGATTAACCATTACTTCTCCATGGGGAATTTCACTGCCTTCGAACAGGCACCGTATTTGCTAAAATTTGTAAGTGAGCATATCACAGAGCTTCACAGCAGTAAACCTCACAGTAATGTGCGCCGTGTATGAGCATTCAGTGTTATATGGGAGTACTGAGCTATGAGTAAGAGTAGTTAAATCACATTCTGTATTTATGTATATCATGCTTGTAACACCAGTCCGTCGTTCTGCAGCTGTTCCTCTTTCCATGTTTTTGTTTTTGATCCCAAATGGGAAGTGTTTGGTGCGTGTATAAATAAAACCCATCTCTGCCTCTCCTTGGCTGAAAAGCAGCTGGAGGGGCTTGGAGCTGCTCAGTAGAGCGGCCTTTTGGTACATTTGTTAGGTACCCACTCTAAAGAGGTGCAGTGAAGTGGCGAGTGAGCTTACGTTGCAATGGCCATTGAAACAAACAAAAAACTCATTTTTGTTGTACATGGAACACATAGAAACGAGTGCAGATGACACTCTTTTTCCTTGTTATGTTTTATACATTAACTGGGCTGTTATAGATCTGTTAGATCTGGTTTGATCAAGTGGATCACACATAATTACAAAGATTTCATATCAAACATGGATATTAGGTTTTACATAAGGGTGGCTACTAGGGATGAGCCGAACACTCCCCGAGTTCGGTTCGAGCCCGGACCCGAACTTCCCATTTGTTCGGGACTGCACCCGAACCCGAACTAGAAACCCCATGCAAGTCAATGGGGCTGAAAATTCGTTTTTTTAGAGTGCCCTCCAAGAGGGCATATATGCTAGATATTTGCCATAAAAGGTGTATGGGGGTCCGGGTAGTGCCCTGGGGGACAGGAAACAAGGACAAAAAGTAAAAAAAAAACGTTTTTAAAGGACAGTGAGTTTTCCATGAAATAAGGGTTAAAAATTAAAACGAAAAATTCCTTCAAATATCGTGCCTAGGAGGTCCCCATAACCTGCCCGTGAAGTGGTGGATTTCTAGGATGTATAGAAATATGTAAAAACCAAAAAATGACATTTCAAATGACGGTAAATGCTTTTCCTTTAATCTATCCATAAACAACTGCTTGGGGCGGCAGTCTGTATGAAAAGAGGAGACATTTTCGGACACGCAGAAAAAGTTTACTGATTTTTTGGCGGTGAAAAGCAGGAGAATGACTGGAGAATGGAAAATTCTAGACCAAATAGCCGATTTGGAAAGTGAGAAAAATGGGAGAATTTTTCTGGTTTGGCTATTTTGACCTAGAATTTTCTCTTCAGTCATTCTCCTGAGTTTCACCCTTCACTGAATAACCCTGTCAGGGTTATTCAGAGAGCGGTGTAGAGCAGGAGAATGACTGGAGAATGGAAAATTCTAGGTTAAAATAGCCAAACCAGAAAAATTCTCCCATTTAGGCTAGGGTCAGACTAGCGAATTTTTAACATGTGTTTAGGCGCACTTAATCACGGCCGCATTAGCAGCAAATGACGGGCAATGACAGCCAATATACGAAGTATGGTCGCACGAAAGTCCGGCTGCGCAGCGCAAGTGGAAAATGAAAGCATTTTTTCAAGAACGCAGAACCACTAGTACGGACGTACAGAGTGCGCTGCGTCCACTAGCGGCGTGTGTGCGTGATTTGGAGACGTCAGACCCTGCTCATGTCCGGCCAACATAACGTCCAGACACCCAAAGTTTCCTGGTTTGGATCCGTAAAAAATCACGCACAAAAATGCGCATCGTATGACCGTTTTCGCGCATTCCGTGAAAAAAATACGGCAATGCGTTCAGACGCACTTTCGGTCGCTGTGAAAAATGTGTTAGTCTGACCCTAGCCTTATCTCACTTTCCAAATCGGCTATTTGGTCCAGATTGTTCTCTTTTCCTGCCATTCTCCTGGTTTTCACCTTTCTCTGAACAACCCTGAGAGAGAGGTGAAAGCCAGGAGAACTGGCAGGAGAAGAGAACAATCTAGACCAAATAGCCAATTTGGAAAGTGAGTTAATTGGGAGAATTTTTCTGGTTTGGCTATTTTGACCTAGAATTTTCACTTCTCCAGTTATTCTCCTGCTTTTCACCGCTCTCTGAATAACCCTGTGAATGTTTAATCCCGAGGTGAAAAATAACATTGCTTAAGGCTGGGGTCAGATGAGCGCAGTTATCACGTCCGTGTTGCCGCACATTTGTACGTCCGTGGCAGCATAGCATTCTGACCAATGGAGCCCCACATCTGAAGTACATCCGCACGGAAGTGCGGATGCATGGCGAACGCAGCAAATGGAACGTAATACTGCTAGAAAGGACGTGCGGAGTGTGCCACGTCCTCCACGTCCGTGTAGCTTTGTATGTGAGTGATGAAACGAGGTCAGATGGACTGTATTTATGCGTCCGGCATTTTTGACGGACAGAATGTTTTTTCATTTTAATTTATTTTCCCTGCTACATCAGTCAAAAAATACGTCAGTGAAGAAAACGGACTGTTTGGCCACTACCTTGTTGTCAGTCAGTAAGTACGTCCATACTGCACGGACGCACAGTCCGTACAAAATGCGCTCATCTGACCCTAGCCTTAGATGTTATTTTGAATTTTTTCAAACACCAGTTAACCACTTGGCTGCTATGGACGCGCTCAGCGCTTCCAGCCAAGTGGTTCTCCTGTGCTATGGACGCGCTGAGCGCGTCCATGCACAGGAGGCAGCAATCCGCCGGATTCCGGCAGATTGCTGCGCCCCCCGGTGCGGGCTGACATCTTGGATGTCAGCCCAGCACTCCGGGACCCCGGCGGAGCAATTAGATGTCATCGCGGCGGCGCGATGACATCTAATTCAGGCGCCCCCCCCCGCATGTGCGGAGGAAGCGCCTGAAAGGGAGGGGGGGAGGTCCTTCGGACCTCTCTCCCTCCCGATCGCCGGGGGGCAGAGGGTTAATCCAAGCACCGTTTGGAAGGGCACAGCCTGCCCTTCCAAACGGTGGCTGTGATTAACCCCTGGGGAGCCGGATCACGAATCGGCACTGAAAAGCGCCGGATCGTGATCCTCTCCTGGAGCTGGCCGACATCTTGGATGTCGGCCAAGCCTCCAGGAACTCCCCCTGAGGACTGGCGTCATCGTGCATAGCACGATGACTCTAGTCCTGGAGTTAACCCCTAGCTGCCACCAATGGTGAAGATAGGGGGTTCCAATGAACCCCCTATCTCCCGATCCGTGGCAGCTAGGGGTTAATGTTTGATATCGTTGGATCGGCCAGAGCATGGCCTTTCCAAGGATACCAAACATGAGCATGAAAAATGTTTTTTAAAGAAAAATATAAAAATAAACATATAAAACATAGAAACATAGAAAAATGTCGGCAGATAAGAACCTTTCGGTCCATCTAGTCTGCCTAATTACATGGATACTTTACCTGGATTTATCTTTTGTTTAGGATAGCCTTATGCCTATCCCATGCTTGCTTAAATTCAATTACTGTTTTGGCCTCTACCACTTCTACTGGAAGACTGTTCCATGTATCCACCACCCTCTCAGTAAAATAATGCTTCCTGATGTTACTTTTAAACCTTTGCCCCTCTAATCTAAGACTATGTCCTCTTGTTTTGCTATTTTGTTTCCTTTTAAATATACTCCCTTCCTCTACCTTGTGGATTCCCTTTACGTATTTAAATGTTTCTATCATATCTCCTCTGTCTCGTCTTTTTTCCAAGCTGTACATGTTAAGATCATTAAGCCTTTCCTGGTAACTTTTCTCCTTCAAGCCGTACACCATTTTAGTAGCCCTTCTCTGAACTCTCTCTAAGATGTCTATATCCTTCTGGAGATACGGTCTCCAGTACTGCACACAGTACTCCAAGTGAGGTCTCACCAGTGCTCTGTACAGTGGCATGAGCACTTCCCTTTTCCTACTGCTAATACCTCTCCCTACACAACCAAGCATTCTGCTAGCATTTCCTGCTGCTCTATTACATTGACTACTTACCCTTAGATCCTCTGAAATAATGACCCCTAAATCCCTTTCCTCAGATGTTGAGGTTAGGACTGTATCAAATATTCTATATTCAGCCCTTGGGTTTTTACGTCCCAGGTGCATTATCTTGCACTTATCCACATTAAAACTCAATTGCCACAACTCCGACCATTTTTTTAGTTTGCCTAAATCATTTGTCATTTGGCTGATCCCTCCAGGAACGTCAACCCTGTTGCAAATCTTTGTGTCATCAGCAAAAAGACATACTTTTCCATTAATACCTTCTGCAATATCACTAATAAAAATATTAAAGAGAATGGGTCCAAGTACTGACCCCTGAGGTACCCCACTGGTAACAAGACCTTGCGCCGAATAAACTCCATTTACCACAACCCTCTGTTGTCTGTCACTCAGCCACTGCCTAATCCAGTCAACAATATTGGAATCCAAGCTCAAAGATTGCAATTTATTGATAAGCCTTCTATGCGGAACAGTATCAAAAGCCTTACTGAAATCTAAATAAGCAATGTCTACTGCACCACCTGTGTCTATTATTTTTGTTACCCAATCAAAAAAATCAATAAGATTAGTTTGGCATGATCTCCCTGAGGTAAACCCATGTTGTTTCTGATCCTGTAATCTATGTGTTTTTAGATGTTCAACAATCCTTTCCTTTAACATGGTTTCCATTAATTTCCCCACTACTGACGTAAGACTAACTGGCCTATAGTTCCCCGATTCCTCCCTACTACCCTTCTTGTAAATGGGCACAACATTTGCTAATTTCCAGTCTTCTGGGACGACTCCCGTTAACAAGGATTGGTTAGATAAATCTGTTAACGGTTTTGCTATTACATCACTGAGCTCTTTTAATAATTTAGGGTGGATCCCATCAGGCCGCATTGACTTATTTGTCTTTTCTTTAGACAGCTGCTGTAGAACCTCCTCCTCTGTAAACTGATATGTAAATGTCTCTTTAGTGTTCTCTCCTAACTGAGGTCCCTTTCCTTCCTTTTCTTCTGCAAAGACTGAACAAAAATATTCATTGAGGCAGTCAGCGAGACTTTTATCCTCTTCTACATACCTTCCTTCCTTTGTTTTTAATCTAACTAATCCTTGTTTTACTTTTCTTTTCTCGTTTATGTATCTAAAAAATGTTTTGTCCCCCTTTTTTACTGACTGAATTTAAAAAAAAATTCTAAAAAAAAATAAACAAGGTTTTTTTGTTTTTGTTTTGTTAATGCAGCAATATTGTTCCCATTTCAATTATAATGTGAACAATAATGCTGCACTAACGATTTTTGTATGTGGTGCGTTTGTTAAAAAAAGCGAAATTTTCCCCCAAAAAAAATGGAACGAGACCCATTTCTAATTTTTTTAACAAGCGCACCCCATACAAAATATAACCGCAAACGATCGCATGTTAAAATGTGAAAAAAAACACTTTACACATAATAAATTATTGAAAATTCTAATTTTATTGCATTTTTGTTATAATATACAGACATGACATAACGTATACATATAATAATGACATATTATGAATCTGTGGTGTCTGCCGGAAAGAACGATATATAATATGTCTGGGTCATATATCAAAATATGGCTACAAAACGCGGTTAAACATGGTGAGCGAAAGCGGTAAAAATGACCTCAGCACAGAGGTGTGAAAAGCCTCAGCAGCGAAAGGGTTAAATGCAGCATATTAGGATGTTTTAGGGAAATTAATTCTCAAATCTCAATCAGAAGCAGACAAAACCCCACCCTCAGTATGGTGTACAATGTATCAAATTGATTACCAGACTAAAAACACCTGGTGTTATGCCCGTTTGTGAACAGAGGTCATTTAGAGTTGATAATCTTTCCACGTACACATTAGTTTGTAATTCAATATCTAATAAACCGTTGCTTATAATATTCTGCAGTAAAGAGTCTCTTTATTTCTAGATTTTTTAGTATTTTTTTAAGCATTTTCTATACTTTTTTCAAAATTTCCTTTTTTTTTCGAACTCTGGTCCATAAAGTCCGAATCAGGTTGTATACTTGTTACTGACCCTGCTTGTTCTGAGGACCCGATCTGTTGCCGACTTCGCCTGCCATTTGACTATTCTCTCTGTCTATTCCCTGCCTGTTCTGTTTGCTTCCTGTTGCTATTGGTGTGAGCCGATTCTCACCATATACAGTAGCGCAGTACAAGTGCCTAAACATTGCTGACCCGGTTTTGTTATAGCTGCTGATGTAACTGAATAGATCAGGGATCTCTTCTGCATTACCAAAACCTCCACCACTGCACTCTTCCACAATACCTCAGAGGGGTTAAGGTGTGAAGGCACTTGCTGCCACCAAAGGCAAAATATTTGGGAGCACTGATGGCTATACCAGATTCATATCATTTTAATATTGGACCGCAGGGTCCAACCCTGCACTCTTTCACAATACCACAGAAGGGTTATGGTGTGACGGCACTAAAGGCCGACACTAAAGGCCCAATTTTAAAGCACCTATTGTTACTTTCATCCAAAGCCTGCATACGTTTCACCAGGATTTAGCCAAAAAAAATCACTAAACTTGTTCTGCGTGTCCTAAAATGTCTCCTCTTTTCATACAGGCAGCCGCCCCAAGCAGTTGTTTATGAATAGATTAAAGAAAAAACATTTACGTAATTTGAAATGACATTTTTTTGGTTTTAAATGTTTCTATACATCCTACAAATCCGCCACGTCACGGGCAGGTTATGGGGACCTCCTAGGCACGATATTTGAAGGAATTTTTCGTTTTTATTCTTAACCTTTATTTCATGGAAAACTCCCTGTTCCTTTAACAATGTGTTTTTTTAAAACTTTTTGTCCTTGTTTCCTGTCCCCCAGGGCACTACCTGGACCCCCATACACCTTTTATGGCAAATATCTTGCATATATGCCCTCTTGGAGGGCACTCTAAAATTTGAACGTTCGAGTCCCATTGACTTGCATTGAGTTCGAATCGTGTTCGTGTTCGAATTCAAACTTTTGAAATTGTTCGAGTTGAAAGTCGAACCGAACACGGGGGTGTTCGGCTCATCAGTAGTCAGGACTCTGTGCAGGCCAGTCAAGTTCATCCACACCAGACTGTCATCCATGTCTTTATGGACCTTGCTTTGTGCACTGGTGCACAGTCATGTTGGAAGAGGAAGGGGCCAGCTCCCACAAAGTTTGGGGCATGGAATTGTCCAAAATGTCTTGGTATGCTGAAGCATTGAGTTCCTTTCACTGGAACTAAGGGGCCAAGCCCAGCTCCTGAAAAACAACCCCACACCATAATCCCCCCTCCACCAAACTTTACACTTGGCACAATGCAGTCAGACAATTACCGTTCTCCTGGCAACCGCCAAACCCAGACTCATCCATCAGATTGCCAGATGGTGAAGCGCGATTCGTCACTCCAGAGAACGCGTCTCCACTGCTCTAGAGTCCATTGGCAGCATGCTTTACAACAACTACATCCGACGCTTTGCATTGCACTTGGTGATGTAAGGCTTGGATGCAGCTGCTCGGCTATGGAAACCTATTCCATGAAGCTCTCTGCACACTGTTCTTGAGCTAATCTGAAGGCCACATGAAGTTTGGAGGTCTGTAGCGATTGACTCTGCAGAAAGTTGGTGACCTCTTCGCACTATGCGCCTCAGCAGCCGCTGACCCCGCTCCGTCAGTTTACGTGGCCTACCACTTCGTGGCTGAGTTGCTGTCATTTACAAACACTTCCACGTTCTTATAATACAGCTGACATTTGACTTTGGAATATTTAGGAGCGAGGAAATTTCACGACTGGATTTGTTGCACAGGTGGCATCCTATCACAGTTCCATGCCGGAATTCACTGAGCTCCTGAGAGCAACCCATTCTTTCACAAATGTTTGTAAAAACAGTCTGCATGCCTAGGTGCTTGATTTTATATACCTGTGGCCATGGAAGTGATTGAAACAACTGATTCTGATTATTTGGATGGGTGAGCGCATACTTTTGGCAATATAGTGTGTATATATATTGTAACAGGGTCCGGGGCCCTGTTTATTCTAACCATGTCCTGGACCATGTTTTTGTGAGCCAGAGGCTCCAGAGGGCAGTATATCCCTGGTAGGAAGGGTTAACACCCTTCCAGCTAGCACACCTGTAGGCGTTTCCTCTTGGGCCTTTTTAGCAGGACTGAGAGGGGAGGATCTCTCTCTCAGTAGCAATCCACCCTGGGAGAGAGAGGTCGTGACTTCGCTGTACTCTGCAGGAAAGAGACTGGTGAGAATCTCTCATGCGTGATTTACTTTGTTTGTTTTTGTACTGGGCCCGGGTAGCTGGCCCAGTAACCGGTAGTAAGGGCACTACGGAAAAGAGGTAGGCTCCTGACAGGAGTAGGCCGATTGTTTTGTTTAGTTTTGTTTGTGCATAAAAGGGGAAGCCTCCCCAACTGCTGAAAAAGACTGTGTTCTGCTTTATAATAAAAGTACACCTGAGCCGCAATCTCCTGCTGTCCGGGCCATATTTTGAGCAACCTACCACAAGTGGTGGCAGCGGTGGGATCTTCTCATTCGTACCGGCTCCGCTGTTACAATAGCCTTAAAGGTACAGGACCCGCAGAAAATGGAGGACGTTGTGAAGGCCCTGGTCCAAGCCACGGCGGTGCAGCAGGAAACAAGCAGGCAAGCTTTAGCAGCACAGCAGGAGTGCAATAGACTGTTGGCCCAGCAGATTGGGGCCCTGGCGGAGACACAAAAAATGGAGCATGCCCTGCTTAAGAATGTCCTGGAAAACGTTACTTCCCAGACAGTTCCTGCACTAGAAAAAGGTAATGGCACGATCCGGGCAAGCAACTGTCTGCAGAAGATGACTGCAGAAGATGATGTGGAAAGCTATCTACTGGCGTTTGAGAGAACTGCTACTCGTGAAGCCTGGCCTCCAACACAGTGGGCAGGGATCATCGCTCCTTTTCTCGTGGGGGAAGCACAAAAAGCCTACTACGACCTGGAAGAGGAAGCGGCTGCCGACTACCCACAACTAAAGGCAGAAATATTGGCCAGGTTGGGAGTGACGGCGACTGTGAGAGCCCAACGCTTCTATAAATGGCGATTTAAAGAAGGTCTGGCCCCCAGATCCCAAATGTTTGACTTGATTCATCTGGCCCGGAAATGGCTCAAACCGGAGAACCAAAGCCCTGCAAAAATGCTGGAAACTCTGGTGCTTGACCGGTACCTGAGAGAACTTCCCCGTGGCCTGCGTGAATGGGTCAGTCAGGGAAACCCCACTACCTATGATGGCATGATAGCCCACGTCGAACGTTATCTGTCTGCAAAAGACTTGGAGAAATGTTCAATGCCGTACAGCTCGCTCCGAGACCAAGAAACCGCCGGAATGAGCCTGAAGCGGAGTCTGGAGGGGGAGTGCGCCGACAGAAAATGGACTCTAGGGACCAAGTGTCTGTGAGAGAGGATCGCTTTGGGGGAAATTCCATAGTTTGCTTCGAGTGTGGCGGGAAAGGACATGTCAGGGCAATCTGCCCTAACCGCGCAGAACCAATGCAATGTGGACTGGGGGAAAATCCCCTAAACTTTTGTGGACTGATATCGGGCATGGTGGAAGGCTCAAACGCCTTTAGAATGAAGGGCAACTGAACAGCCAAGATACAGGGGCATTAGTCGACTCAGGCAGTGCCTTAACCTTGGTCGCAGGTGGTTTGGTCAAACCCAATCATGTACAAAACCATAAAACCATGGGGGTACTTTGTGTTCATGGGTGCACGGTACGGTACCCTACTGCCCCTATAGAGGTTGTGTGTGCAGGGCAGACTGATTAAAATGTCAGCGGTAGTGGTAAAGCGGTTACCCTATCCCCTAATTATAGGCAGGAACTTTCCTGACTTCCACACCCTGTTACAGTCACGGGAACACCGAAAAAAGCCGACCCTGAAGTTGAACAAGGGGATGGTGATATCCTTAAGATGTTTCCCTTTACTGATCCCGATCTGTATGTGGACAACCCGAAAATAGGTAAAACCAGACGAGCATGCCGGGAGAGCAAACAGCGGTTTAATAGAGCTGTAAATGAGGTATTCTTGAATGAACGTGGAAAGCGTAACAGTAAAGGTGTAGCCACCCAATGTACCGAAGACGATATAGAGGTTGGACAAAGGGTGCATGACCTTGAGTCAGACGTTGAGACAGAGGTGGAGGACCCAATACCCTTGGATCTTTCCAGTAGTAGCTTTGGAAGAGACCAAGCAAACGATCCACTGTTGCAGGTCGCTAGAAGCCGGGTAGTAGAGGTGAATGGGGTGACTGTGCAGGGTAGCACCAAAGGTACCTACCCATATTTCCTCCTTAAGAATGATCTCCTTTATAGGGTAACTTCAGATGAAGGCCAAGAGATTGAGCAGCTGGTTGTTCCTTCCTCGTACACTCGGAAGGTGCTTAACTTTTCCCACTCTCACCTCCTGGGGGGACACTTGGGGGTAGACAAGACTCAGGAAAGGGTGCTCAGAAGGTTCTTTTGGCCAGGAGTATATGAGGAGATCAAAAGGTACTGCGCTTCCTGCCCGGAATGTCAATTGTCATCCCCGAAACCCAGGTTAAGGGCCCCACTCATACCTCTCCCTGTTATCGATGTGCCCTTTGAGAGGATTGGCATGGACCTGGTAGGTCCGCTGGACAAAACTTCTCGGGGGCACCAATATATTCTGGTACTCCTGGATTACGCCACCAGATATCCTGAGGCCGTTCCCTTGCGCAAGGCCAACGCCAAAACCATAGCGAAGGAGTTGATTCAGGTATTCTCGCGAGTTGGCATACCCAAGGAAATCCTGACCGATCAAGGGACGCCGTTTGTCTCCCGGGTGATGAAAGAGTTGTGTCAGTTGCTTAACATTCACCCTTTGCGAACCTCAGTCTACCACCCACAGACAGACGGGCTGGTGGAGCGATTCAATCGTACCCTGAAGGGGATGTTAAAAAAGGTAGTCAGTCGAGATGGGAAAGACTGGGACCTGCTGCTTCCGTATTTGCTATTTGCGGTCCGTGAAATTCCCCAAAGTTCAACGGGCTTCTCCCCGTTTGAACTTTTGTATGGGAGGCACCCCCGAGGCATACTAGATGTGCTGAAAGAGACTTGGGAGGAACAAGGTGTCCCCGGGGTCAGTACTGTACAGCACGTGGAACAAATCCAGGAGCGTATATCCCGGATTGTTCCCCTCGTTCGCCACCACATGGAACTGGCTCAGAGTACTCAGAAGCTCCACTATGACCAGAGGGCCGTGGTGAGAGAATTCAAAGCTGGTGACAGGATAATGGTTCTAGTCCCCACTGCCGAAAGTAAGCTTCTAGCACGTTGGCAGGGACCCTATGAGGTGTTGGATAAGATAAGCCCAGTGAATTATAGGGTCAGTCAACCTGAACGCCGTAAGAAGGAGGCTGTGTTTCACATCAACCTCCTTAAACCCTGGCAGGATAGAGAGGCCTGTACTGTCGCTGTGGGCGATGCGAATTCCCTGTCCACTGGACAGTCTGTTCCAATTTCCCCTGAGTTAACACCCAAGCAAACAGAGGAGGCTATACAGCTGGTCGAGAGGAATGAAGATGTCTTCTCAGCAACACCGGGTAGGACCCAAGAAATTGCCCATGATATCGTTACAGAACCTGGGGTCACTGTAAGGGTAAAACCGTACCGGATACCTGAGGCAAAAAGGGACGCTGTGAGGGCGGAAGTAAGAAAAATGCTTGAATTAGGGGTAATAGAAGAATCCCAGAGCAACTGGTCTAGCCCGATCGTCCTAGTACCTAAGCCTGATGGGTCTATCAGGTTCTGTAATGATTTCAGAAAGCTGAACGAGGTATCTAAATTTGATGCATACCCCATGCCTCGGGTGGACGAGTTGGTGGAGAGGCTAGCGAAAGCCAGATACCTCTCTCTCCTAGACCTGACGAAGGGGTATTGGCAGATACCTTTATCCAAGGAAGCGAGAGAGAAAACTGCATTTGCGACACCTGATGGGCTGTTTCATTATAGGATAATGCCTTTTGGCCTCCATGGAGCCCCAGCAACCTTTCAGAGGTTGATGGATAAGCTACTTAGACCTCATGCCACATATGCCGCCGCGTATCTGGATGACGTCATCATCCACAGCTCCGACTGGGAAACGCATCTGATGAAATTGCAGGCCGTTTTGGACACATTTAGAAGAGCTGGGCTGACAGCAAATCCCCCTAAATGCACTATTGGTATGACTGAAGCCAGGTATTTAGGTTATGTGGTTGGTAGGGGAGTGGTAAAGCCCCAACTTAACAAAATAGGTGCCATACAACACTGGCCCAGGCCTCTGAGAAAGAAGCAGGTGAGAGCCTTTTTAGGGATCGTGGGCTATTACCGAAGGTTTATCCCCCATTTTGCCACAAGGGCTGCTCCCCTCACCGATCTTACGCGAGCGAAGAGTCCAGACATGGTACGCTGGGATAGCAAGGCGGAGGAATCTTTTGTTGACCTAAGGGAGGCTCTATGTACTCAGCCTGTGCTCATAGCGCCAGACTTTACCAAAGAGTTTTTCCTCCAGACTGATGCCTCTGCGGTTGGGTTGGGTGCTGTGCTGTCCCAGTTTGTTGACGATGAGGAGCACCCCGTTCTTTATCTGAGCAGGAAGCTGTTGCCCAGGGAGCAGCGCTATGCCACGATAGAAAAGGAGTGCTTAGCGATAAAGTGGGCTGTGGAAGCCTTACGGTATCATTTGTTGGGCAGGCGTTTCACCCTTGTCACTGACCATGCCCCGTTAACATGGATGCATACCAACCGGGACCGGAACTCGAGAATCACAAGGTGGTTTTTATCCTTGCAGCCGTTTAGTTTTGTGGTGAGGCACCGTGCAGGTCTCCTTCATGGCAATGCCGATGCTTTGTCTAGGGCTCACGGCCTTGCGGCGGAGGCCGCTTCCCACTCCTGTGTTAAGCTGGGGGGTGGGATGTGTAACAGGGTCCGGGGCCCTGTTTATTCTAACCATGTCCTGGACCATGTTTTTGTGAGCCAGAGGCTCCAGAGGGCAGTATATCCCTGGTAGGAAGGGTTAACACCCTTCCAGCTAGCACACCTGTAGGCGTTTCCTCTTGGGCCTTTTTAGCAGGACTGAGAGGGGAGGATCTCTCTCTCAGTAGCAATCCACCCTGGGAGAGAGAGGTCGTGACTTCGCTGTACTCTGCAGGAAAGAGACTGGTGAGAATCTCTCATGCGTGATTTACTTTGTTTGTTTTTGTACTGGGCCCGGGTAGCTGGCCCAGTAACCGGTAGTAAGGGCACTACGGAAAAGAGGTAGGCTCCTGACAGGAGTAGGCCGATTGTTTTGTTTAGTTTTGTTTGTGCATAAAAGGGGAAGCCTCCCCAACTGCTGAAAAAGACTGTGTTCTGCTTTATAATAAAAGTACACCTGAGCCGCAATCTCCTGCTGTCCGGGCCATATTTTGAGCAACCTACCACAATATATATATATACATATAAATATATTAGTGCATACACAGTATATAGGATGTGTACATACAGAGATAGTGTTTTTATGGTATGTGTAATTGTAAAAAAAAATAACAAAATAAATATATTGATTTAGTTGATTTTAGTTTTAAGAGACAAGTCTATCTGTGTGTGTGTGTTTTTTTTTGGATGTTGGAGTGGAGAGCAAAATTCCAAGGGGGGGCCCGAGAAAATATTTGCCCAGGGTCCAGTCAATATTAAAGACAGCCCTGCTTCCTTGAAGTCATGTGCTGCTTTTGAGACCCCTCCCGGCATAATGACATCATCGCATTGGGCATGATTACATAATTTTTAGGTGGCCACCATGCAGAGCCAGAAGATCGCCTGAAAAGAGGGTGTGGTCCTTTCGGATCCCTCTACCTCCTGATCGGGAGGAGGTACGGGGTAAAGCCAGGCACCGCTGAAAAGGGGAGAGTCTCCCTTTTCAAGCGATGCCTGACATTAACCCCTGAGGTGCCGGTCCACAATCAGGTGCCATAACGCGGCCTAGTTCTGGTGGGGGCCGCCATCTTAGATGGCAGCTCTACCTCCGGGTCCTCTCTCGTCATCTGACGTCATCGCGCATGGCACTGATATCAGTTAGCCTGGAAACCCCTAAATGCCTGGGGATTTTCTAAGGAAATCCTATTGTGGAGATTGGGAGATAGGAACTCCCTATCGGTGGCAGCTAGATGGGGCATGTTTGATATCATTGGAAAGGCCAGAGCATGGCCTTTCCAATGATACCACACATGACCATGTTCAAAGTAACAAAATAAATAATAAAAATGAAAAAAATGTAACAAATTACAATTAAAAACTTCTTTTTTTGTGTCGTTATTTTATTAATACTGCAATATTGTTTCCAATTAAATTATAATGTGAACAATGATGATGCACTTATGATTTTTTCTATACGGGGTTTAGCTAAAATCACGTAATTTACCCCCAACGAGTTCCCACTTTTAATTTTTTTAACAAGCCTACCCAATAGAATGTATAACCACAAAGGCGCTGATGCTAAAATGTGAAAAAAAAATTACACGCTGTAGATGATTTCAAATTAAAATTTTATTGCATTTTTTGTTAGAATATTCTGACAGGACATGACGTATACATAAAATAATAACATATTATGAATCTGCCGAGTCTGCCGGAAAGAACGATATACAATATGTGTGGGATGGTATAATAAAACGTGATGAGCAAAAATGGTAAAAAAAAATAATTTTAAACATGATGAGCAAAAATGGTAAAATTGAGCTCAGTACACAGAAATGAAATGGCTCAGCAGTGAAGGGGTTAAAGAGACACTATGAGCCAAAAAAAATTCTGCAGCCCTTTTTGTTGTTAAATATAGTGGTAAAGTTCTGAGACAATCCTAGTCCGCAGTGAAGCTTCTCCTGCCACTCTTTAGATGTATCAAAGCTGGAACATCAGCAACATCAACGATTGTCACCCGTGTTTTGTAACTATGACAGATACTGGTGATTGTTGAGTAATCCCCCCCCCCAATCTAATTAAAACCTAATCTGAATCTACTTAATAAGGAGCAACATAAGGTATAGAGGGTTTTACAATACAGTATGATGGAGCAGACATATTTTTGGTGGCAGACATATTTTAGTTTTAATGCCAGACATGCAGTGTTTAATGGAATATTCTTAAACTTCTTAAATCAGAATAACGAGCTCTACATTGCCCTGAACGTTTTTACTTTGTTTAGGATTTTACATGTAATTATCTATGTAAAGAACCCCCTGGACCTTTCAGGAAGGGGGACATGACTGATGGTCTGGGCCTGTCAGTTAAGGAAGGATCTGGAAAGCTGTAGAATCCCTGGGGCCTCTCAGGAGGGGGGGCTTGACTGATAGTCTGGGCCTGTCAGTCAAGGAGAGATCTAGGGTGTTATTGGTGGTGTGTTTGCAACAATGTTGCTTACCTGGGCTATATATGCTGGTGATGGGTGCAGTGCTCTTCCTCTTGTTCCTGCCAGCGTGAGAAGTACATCAAGGTGAGATCAGGTGTTTTTCAGGTGTCCCTGGTGATAGAGAAAGGAGAGAAAAAATGACTTGGTGGCTGGGATGGCTTCTACATCGCTGGAATGTCTGCTGGAACAATTGAGGGAGCACGCTGCGGCTCGTGGAGCATCGCTGCAGGATTTGATGGTGGAGGCCCTGGCACCATCTTGCGAGCAAACCCCTGGGGGGAGCGAGGAGCCCCGCCAGTGGCGAAGGGAGCGGCGTTCCTGGCCTCCGAGTCGTCTCAGCCCGAGTCCCCCGAGGCTTCGGGGAGCCCGGTTGAACATCGATGGAGAAGTGGATGCGGTCAGTTCCCAATCGTCTGAAGGGTCGGTCGTCATGGACACGCCACCCAGGGACCTGCGTTCGAGTGTGCGGAGGAGGGTGAGCATGGTGCGTGCGCCTGCTGTTTCTTCCCCGTCTTTAGTTGCGGCGGCTGGAGGCGTTGGTCGAGTGGACGGTGATGGACGGGCTGGGGGGTTCGGAGGGATGCCCCCCGTGTATCAGGCAAGATGGATGACAGATGCCGCGCTCGAGGAGCCCGCGTGGAAGTCCTTCACTTCTGGCAGCCAGGGGGAGAGTGACGAGAGCTGCAGCGTCTGCCTCCAGGCCCCCTCCCACTCGTCGCAGGCCTGCAGCTTCACGAGCAGCGTGTCCGGCCCGCCCACAAAATGGCGGCGCCCATCTTGCGGCTGAAAATCGGAGGGGGATCATTTCAGCAGTGGTTTCAGGGAGAGACCCAGTGGTGGTGGCTGGGGACGTACCGGTACCAGTGCAGGGGACATCGGATGGCGGCCTTCAAGTTCGGAATGGACGTTCTCAACGCTCTCAGCCGAGGAGTGTCTTGGAGGCAGGATCTGGAAGTCTGCGAAGGCTGCCGGTTACAGGGAGGGAGGTGCTGTTCCTGGGCGACCATCACTGGGCTCTGGTGGTGCTAATGGTGTGACGACAGGGTTGCTAGAAACCCTGGTTGCTGCTCTTAGGCGCTGGCAGGATGGGTCAGATGCTGCAGCTCGGGAGAATGCTTCGCTCAGTGTGTCGGGGCACGTCGTTCCTGGGAGCGCAGTACCTGCGTCTGTTATTGTGCCTAGCTCTGCTGCTGTTGGGGTTCCCGCGTCTGCTTGCTCGTCTGGGGCAGCCCCCGCACCTGTTTTGGCACAGGTGTTGGGTCAGCGAGGGATTTCCGAGGCTGGCGGATTTTCGGTTTCTGGTTCGGGGGGGATGACTGGGCCTGCGGTAATTGGGGTCTCAGCAGTGGGTGCCGTGGGGGTGTCTCCCGTCGGGGTTGGGGGTGCGGGCATCTCTTATGGGTCCTGCGAGTTGTCCCCAATGGGTTTGCAGGTTACTGCGGAGTTGCATGAGAAGATTTGGAGAAACGAATATGTGGATGTGCTTACACTACTTGCTGTGGATAGGGAGGCAGTGGACCGTCCCAGACGGCCTGACCCGTTCATGGAAGAGAAGGAGATGTTGAAGAAAACGCTTCCTCCCACTTTTGGAAATTGGCTACAGGGTTTCTTGGCTTACTGTGTTATCCTGTGCGAGCGGTTCCCAGAACGCAGCGTTTCATTGTTTGCGTATATCGATCTAATTTGGGGGGCGTATAAGATTTACGGGGGACAGTGCTGGTTCCGTTATGACCAGCAGTTCCGGCAGAAGATGGCGGTGCGTCCTGGGCTCAGGTTTGATGTCCAGGACACAAATTTATGGCCACTTCTTATGACACCTAACTGTCCGGCGGTGTCTCCCTTTCCAGGGTCCGCCGCACCTAGGGCCCCGGGAGTGCAGGCGGGGGCTGGAAAGGGGTGGTGCTGGCTCTTTAATGAGTCTAACTGCCGCTGGTCCGCTAACTGTAGATTCTGACACGACTGTTCTCTGTGTGGGGACCCCCACCCGGCATTCCGGTGTTTTAAGAAAGGACAGGGTTCGGCTCTCAGACCTTCAGGGTGGGGACAGTTTAGTAGGAGGGATAACGCCGGTGACCGTGGGGGCCCTGCTTCCTTGGCTAGAACGGTACCCCAATGGGTGGAGTGCTGTGTCATTACTGGAAGGTTTTCGTGATGGTTTCCCTATACCGCATGAATATTCTGATTTTCCGCAATTTTCTCGAAATCTGGTTTCAGCTGGGCAACACGCGGAAGTGGTGGCGGCCAAGCTGGAGGGCGAAGTGCGGCTGGTGCGGATGGTGGGTGGATGGTGGGCCCATTTGCGGAGCTTCCTTTTCCTAACCTTCGGGTTTCTCCTTTGGGCGTCATGCCCAAGAAGGAGGAGGGCAAGTTCCGTCTGATACACCATCTGTCCTATCCGGCGGGGATTTCGGTCAATGATGGCATTGGCAAGGAAGGTTGTCGGGTACGGTATTCCTCGTTTGATGAAGCTTTGCAACTCGTGAGGGATGCGGGGCCTGGCTGCTTGCTTGCCAAGGTTGATGTGGAGTCGGCCTTTCGGTTATTGCCGATTAGGGCCTGACTGCTACCATTTACTCGGTTGTGAGTTCCGTGGCCAGTATTATTATGATTGTTGTCTCCCTATGGGCTGCACGATTTCCTGTTATTATTTTGAGTTGTTCGCTTCTTTTTTACACTGGGTGGTGTGCCGGCGTGCTGGGTGGAATTCGATGGTTCATTATCTCGATGACTTTCTTTTCGTGGGACCATCGGATTCTGCTGACTGCGCTGAGCTGTTACAAATTTTTCAAGAGGTGGCGGAGGAATTTGGTGTACCGCTGGTGGAAGAAAAAACAGAGGGTCCTGGTCATTTGATCACCTTTTTGGGCATCAAAATCGACACGGTGCTCAGGGTTTTTCGACTTCCAGTGCAGAAGATTCAATTCTTGCTGCGGTTGGTGGTTAGAGCTCGGGGGGTCGCAAAATTGCGTCTTTCGGAGCTTCAATCGCTGTTGGGTCATTTGGCATTCGCTTGGCGGGTGATGCCTATGGGCCGCGCTTTTTGCCGTCGCTTGTCTTTGGCTACTGCGGGTGTTCGGGCCGCGGACCATTTTATACAGATCACCAGTTCTTTGCGGGCTGACCTTGTTGTCTGGCAATCCTTTTGTTGAACTACAATGGGTTGACCTATTGGCAGGAGGCGGAGGTGGACAATGAGTCCATCAAGCTTTTTGTCGATGCGTCGGATGCCCATGGCTTCGGGGTCTATTTGCAGGGAGACTGGTGTGCGCAGGCGTGGCCCTCGGAGTTGTCATCTTCGGATCTAATACGAAATTTTACGTTTTTAGAGCTGTTCCCATTATTGGTGGCCCTGGAACTGTGGGGAGAGTGGTTGGCGAATAGGCGGGTGGTGTTCTGGACGGACAATTTGGGTGTCGTGCAGGTGGTGAATCGTTCGTCGTCCGGTTCTCCTCCTGTCTTGGCCCTTTTTACGGCGCCTAGTTCTGCGCTGCCTGGAGCGGAATGTGTGGTTGCGGGATAAACATGTTCCGGGTGTGCAGAATGTAGTGGCTGACGCTCTCTCCCGGTTCCAGTGGGACCGTTTTTGGCAGGTGGTACTGGCTCCGGGTGCAGCGAGAACTGCAACGCCTTTTCCTCAGTGGCTCTGGACCCTCGCTTTGCTGGACTAAGGCTGTTAGTAGAAGGTTCTCTGTCGTCTACAACTTGGAGTTCTTATTCGCAGGTCTGGCGGGTGTGGGGTTCTGTGTCTGCGGGAGAGAGGGGTTGGCAGACGACTGAGGATCGCAGGTGGGCCACGATGGTTCATCTGGGCGAGCTTCAGGAGCGGGGGTGTTTCGGGTCTGGGGCGGCAAAAGTGTTGGCGGCTCTTTCTTTTTTGTGTGGTGTGGTCGGTTGGGAAGACGTGGGGAAGGATTTTTTTGTTGCAGCGTATTATTAGGGGATGGCGAAGGACGGTGGCTCCAGATGTCAGGCGCCCAGTGTCCGGGGGGCTATTTGCGGAGTTGTTGGTGTCTTTGGGTCTGATTTGCAGAGACCAGTTTGAGGTTGGTTTGTTTCGGATTGCGTTTGCTCTTTGCTATTATGGTGCTCTTAGGGTGGGGGAGTTGGTGGCTCCTAACGCGGGGGTGCTTTCGGCTTTGCGCTTAGAGCATGTCACGATTTTGCCTGACCGTTTACAGTTGTTGATCTCTCGATCGAAGACGGACCAGTTGGGTAGAGGTTCGGTAGTCACTCTGGGTGCAGTCGGGGGGGTAAACTGCCCGGTACTGTTGGCCCGAGGCTATTTGGGTGGCCGTCCAAGGGTTGGGGGTTCCTTCTTAGTTCATTTGTCAGGGGCCCCTCTTACGAGGTTGCAGATTTCGGCGGTTTTTAAGCGTTGTATTGCATCTTTGGGTCATGACCCGAAGCAATTCGCTCCGCATTCTTTTCGAATTGGCGCAGCGACGATGGCGGCAGAAGCTGGCGCGTCGGACGACATGATTCGGCGCTTGGGTAGGTGGCAATCGGATCGATTTCGTTCCTATGTGCGTGTCACGACCCAACTACGCACGCTGCTGCGCAAGGACGCCGGGTTAAGCCGCGCACTATCTGTCTATACTAGACCCAGATAATTATGCGCACTTCTCTACCCGTCCTGGCCACACTACCTCTCACAACAGGCACGTAGAGCGCGATATACTGATCCCAGGATTGCAACACAGCGCCAGTCTTCTCCTGAAGCGCAAAATAACTACGTCTCCCACAATCCTGGAACTCACTTTCTTATTCTATTAGTAACGCTGCCACCAGTCCTCACGGACACAATGCGCGTCACAACAGGAGACGCAGGGCTTAGCAGCCGCACTATCCTAGACTCGGACAGTGACTACAATTCCCACAATTCCCTGCCGTTTCCTGACGACCGCAACATGCAATTTCTTATATATAACCGAGCTTAAGGCAAATAGCAATTCTCCCAATCTCTTAGTTAGCGTGGATTTGATCAGCCAGAGTCAAAACTTAAATATTTTTTGTTTATTTAGGATAGAAAAATCAGTGCTTAGCTACATAAAAAATCATAACTAGAATAAATCAATTACTTATACAATACACAGCAGAATATAAAGAAAAAGGTTTAACCATAGAGCGTTACTTACGAAGAGCTATTCCTCTATGGCCTCCTGGAGTCTAGAGATAGAGCATGGACAGATCAGTCCTCTTTAGAAGGAACCCCAAGTGATCAGCCAAAGCACATGGCCAGTGTTCCGAATTTATAAACTTCCTGATCTTTCCAGCCCCCACCCATAAGTGGCCCAGTGTCCTGGACTTCATTTCCCAGCGTGCAATTCTCCGTCATGCTCAGTAAGCTTGTCAATTAATCTTTAATTGCCTAAAGGTGTCCCTCTTGCCTCCAGACCCCCCTTCGAGATCAAGGATGTATTTCCTTTCTTTGAAGATCGTGTTCAGCTCTCTTGGTGCCGATTTGTCTGCTAAGGTGTGATTTGCTATGGCAGTGTACAAAAGAAATTCCCTTTTTACAGCTACGTGTTATATCCTCCCCCCAAGGGAGAAAGCTAAACCTTTTGATTACATTACAGCTGTGAACCCAGGGATAAACTTACCAAATGGTCAGACACAAATATGAACATAACTCTATATGGAGGAGATAAACACATATATACAGGCAGACCTTTATATAGAGATAGAAATATAGATCTAGTCTGCCACATCTCCCATACAAATGAAGACGCAGAAAGGGAGGCTAACTAACATGCCTCCCACGTGCGTCTTAACACGGGTTTGCCAACGGGCATCTTACACCTGCACCAGTCGCCGGCGCTATGACAGAGTGGGGGACGCACAGGTGTCCGTGCACTTTTCCCACTAACGCATGCATTCCCTCTCGCAACCGCATCACACATTGCCCCATGCAGGCCTTTGGCGACTCCACCATTCTTCCCCACCTCTCCCAAACCGGGGGGAGGGGGTCACTCATACTGCACTCACAACATGGCACAGACTCGGGGGAAGCCCCTGTGCTTCTGCAGCCCCTCCGGGTGCAGCACGTGTGGCTCACTCTCAGCTCGCACCTCAGTCTTACAGGCAGCAGAATCCTCGTAACCCATAGCCTGCTCTGGAGCCATTCTTACAGCAGGGGGTATGGAGAAACAGGGTGAAGCGCCCCGCTCCCCAGTAAACGTCCCCCCTGCATCTGCCAACGGAGTCAGGCATCGTACCTGGCTCTGGGCAGATGGCTGGGAGGTCACAGGAGCCACACCAGGACCCGGTGCCTCCCCGTCTCTCACTGTCCCCGCACATTCAGAATTCGGGGAACCATACAGATGGGGCACAAGATTCTCCACGCTCACCTCGGCCCCCATGGCACACCGTTTCCCCACTTTATCACACAGTTTATCAAGCACGCCTTGCTTCGTAACCGATGAGCATACAGCCGTATGCCACCCTCCTCTACAGGGAGGTTGCTCAGTACCAGATTCCTGTGGTACTGGGAATCTGGTTGGCTTTCCCCCAGGGCAACACTCGTCCACCCCAGGCCCTTCCTCCTGACCACACAGCATGCGCTCAGTGCCACCCGCAGCCTCAGACACATGTGACACAGGCTGGCATACCACAGTATCCTGCCCATCCAGGATGTTCTGCCCTCCACTACTTTCACCTGGCACCGCCAACCTGGATGGTTCAGGCCCTGGATAACACTCTGCCACCCTAGGCCTCTCCTCCCGACCACCCAGTATGCACTCTGCGCCACACACAGTCTCAGACAACCGCAACACAGGCTGGCACACCGCAGGATCCTGCTCATCCCAGGCCTTCCGATGCACACACCTTCCCTCCAGCACCACCGACCCAGTTGGTTCAGCCCTAAAGGAACCTGCCTTGGTCCTTTATTCTCCCTCCCCACCGCGTGGCGTCACAGACACACCTGAGTCTGGTCTAGGCAGGCACACCACAGTATCCTGCCACCCCTCCCAGGCATTCTGATCCACACCATTCTCACGGGGCACTAGAGTCCTGGTTGGTTTAGGCGCAAGCAGACCCGCAGTCATCCCTTGCCCTTGCTCCCAACCATATGGCGTCACAGACAAACCTGAGTCTGGTCTAGGCAGGCACACCACAGTATCCTGCCACCCTTCCCAGGCATTCTGATCCACCCCATCACACGACAGAGACGGGCCTTGTGCCCTACTCCCCGCCGACCGCCAGCGGGTACCCACTTCCACCATGGGCACCACGGCCTCCCCACGCATGGGGTCCAGGGAGCCAGCTGACTCGGGTGCAGGCGGGCATTCACTCACCCCCTGCCTTTCTTCCCAGTCACACTGCCCCCTCATGCTACCACACAACACCTCAGGCACACCTGGCGCAGGCGCAGACTGACTCACTGCCATCCCCTGCCCTCCCATCCAGGAATCATGTTGTGCACCCCCACACACAGCCCTCCCCACTGTAGAGCCACTAGTGGGCCTGGGTAAATCCCCAGCATCCCTTTCCATCACATACTGTGACACCAATTTACCCAAATCCGTGCCCAGTAACACATCTGTAGGAATATTTTCAGACACTCCCACCTCCCGCAGACCTCTCCCAGCTCCCCAGTCCAAATAAACCCGTGCCATTGGCACCGCAGGATGTACCCCACCAAAACCCTTTACTGCTAGAGTCCTGCCAGGAATAAAGTCTGCAGGGCTGACTAACCCTGGACGCACCAAAGTTACTTCTGCCGCTGTATCTCTTAAACCCACAGATACCTGAGTCCCGACAATGACTGCTTGCTGGTTCACGTTGGCACTGCCCTCCGATCTGGTCACAAACAGGACAGAGGGTGAGGTTGAGGGGTATCCCCCCCCAGCTGTGGATGCAGGTTTCTTCCTCTGCGGGCACGCTGCCAGGAGATGATTGGTACTGTCGCAAATAAAACAGCGACGGCGCACACTTCTTCCAGGCGAAGAAGGATTCGTTCCCCCCTCCCCAGCAGAGACTGGCACAGAGGGGGGCGCTGCCACCGTGATGTCGGGGGGTCGTGCTGAGTTGGGCTTCCATCCTGATGATCCTTTGGGGGAACCTCTGCTCTGGTCCACAGACGCTCTGTTGGCCGCATGGAAATCGGCCAGCTCACCAGCTTCCAGGGCCGTCTCGGGTTTGCGATCCAGAAGCCATTCCTGGATCTCAGGTGGGCACAGCTGCACGAACTGTTCTTTGATTAGCAGGTCTTCCAGGGCTTCCAAGGTATCAATCTTCAGCCCCCTGACCCATTGTCGAAATAGGGTGGTCAGGTGGCTCACGACTGCAGAGTAGCTCTCCGCGGCCCGCTTCTGCAAGGACCTGAACTTTTTGCGATATACCTCTGGCGTGAGGTTATAACGTCTCTGCAACGCGGCTTTAATCGCCTCATAGTCCTGGTCGCTCTCAGCCGGTAATTCTGCAAAGGCTTTGAATGCTGGACCTTTTAGTCCAGGAGTGAGGTACCTGGCCCATTGCTCTTTGGGCAGCTGGTACTGTCGACAAGTCTTTTCAAAACTTCGCAGGAACACATCCAGGTCCCCATCTTTGTCAAGGGTGGGAAAGTTCTCTGCACGAGGTCTGAGCATAGAGAGCTCTGCAGCGCCCGCAGGGGCAGGAGATAATTGCGTTCTGCTTGCCTGTGCCAGAGCGAGCTGATGTGCCCGTTCAGCTTGGCGCTCCGCCGCTTCTCGGTCCGCTTGGCACGCTGCTGTCTCTTGCGCGGCTCTGCGCTCCGCAGTTTCTCGGTCTGCTTGGAGCACTGCCGCCTCTTGCTCAGCTCTGCGCTCCGCAGCTTCGCGTTCAGCCTCAGCTCGGCGATCCGCAGCTGCGCGTTCAGCCTCAGCTCGGCGCTCCGCAGCTTCGCGTTCAGCTCTGCACTCCTCTCTCTCTTGGTACTGCAGGATGAGCTGAAGCCGCGTCTGCGAGTCCGCAGAGTCCACATGTTTTAAAACAGTCTGCAAGTAAACATCCAGGGCAGTATCACCCTTCGGCGAAGCACTTGACACTGTCCTTTCCACTGGACTTGCGCTTCCTTCGGCTGGGTCAAGAGTGGTACCCTGCTCTGCTGCGTCCTGGACTGCTTGCCTCGCCTCATAATCCTCGAGGGCTTGCAAAAGTTCATCTTTCTTTTTATCCTTCGTCGAGATATTTTTGTCTCGACATAATTGCTCCAAATTCTTTTTCGATGATTGTTGCGACATTCTCACTCCAGCCAAATAAAAGATAGAAAAGAAAAACAAAGAAGGGGAAGGGAACTGCTGTGTATTGTGTAAATTCTAAAAAAAATGCACTGAGTTCTGCTCTGGAAATTGGAAAACCAATTTCTTTAGTATCTGGATCTATGTTGCTTCACAGATCCAAATACTAACCTGATATCCCACCGCTTGCCTCCAGTTGTCACGACCCAACTACGCACACTGCTGCGCAAGGACGCCGGGTTAAGCCGCGCACTATCTGTCTATACTAGACCCAGATAATTACGCGCACTTCTCTACCCGTCCTGGCCACACTACCTCTCACAACAGGCACGTAGAGCGCGATATACTGATCCCAGGATTGCAACACAGCGCCAGTCTTCTCCTGAAGCGCAAAATAACTACGTCTCCCACAATCCTGGAACTCACTTTCTTATTCTATTAGTAACGCTGCCACCAGTCCTCATGGACACAATGCGCGTCGCAACAGGAGACGCAGGGCTTAGCAGCCGCACTATCCTAGACTCGGACAGTGACTACAATTCCCACAATTCCCTGCCGTTTCCTGACGACCGCAACACGCAATTTCTTATATATAACCGAGCTTAAGGCAAATAGCAATTCTCCCAATCTCTTAGTTAGCGTGGATTTGATCAGCCAGAGTCAAAACTTAAATACTTTTTGTTTATTTAGGATAGAAAAATCAGTGCTTAGCTACATAAAAAATCATAACTAGAATAAATCAATTACTTATACAATACACAGCAGAATATAAAGAAAAAGGTTTAACCATAGAGCGTTACTTACGAAGAGCTATTCCTCTATGGCCTCCTGGAGTCTAGAGATAGAGCATGGACAGATCAGTCCTCTTTAGAAGGAACCCCAAGTGATCAGCCAAAGCACATGGCCAGTGTTCCGAATTTATAAACTTCCTGATCTTTCCAGCCCCCACCCATAAGTGGCCCAGTGTCCTGGACTTCATTTCCCAGCGTGCAATTCTCCGTCATGCTCAGTAAGCTTGTCAATTAATCTTTAATTGCCTAAAGGTGTCCCTCTTGCCTCCAGACCCCCCTTCGAGATCAAGGATGTATTTCCTTTCTTTGAAGATCGTGTTCAGCTCTCTTGGTGCCGATTTGTCTGCTAAGGTGTGATTTGCTATGGCAGTGTACAAAAGAAATTCCCTTTTTACAGCTACGTGTTATATCCTCCCCCA